>VMDR010017097.1:0-20490 GCA_007922815.1 Macrotus californicus | reverse complement strand
GGGTCCTTCATCTGCTCCGCCTCCACCAATGCTCACTCAGGTCTAACCCTGGTTAAGCTGTGATGTGGCTGAGGTATCTGGGTGTGATTCAAGGGTCCTGGAAGGAGAATTAGGAATTTTGGGTTCCAGCTCCAACTTGGGAGTTTACCATCCCACAATCTCCTGGAGCCTTGGTTTACTTCTCTGTAAAATGGGGTGTTATCTGTCTTCCCTAGCTCAAAAGAAGGGTTGAATGTGTAAAATCCATGGGGAAGTGCTTACAAAAGTAAGGCAGTGTCATTGATAGCCAGTGTATGATAATGTGCCACCTCCAGCCTTCCCCATGTGACCTCTGCGGTGCTCTCAGGCTCTCTCCTTGTCCGTCCTTTCCCTTCCCAAATCACAACTTGTTCTCTGTACATAATTGCTATTTACACCTTAGTAGTATTAAACCAGAGAGATATTTGCATATTAAACCTTATCTCTATTTGCATGGTAAAAACATTTAGCCTTTGTTCAAGAAAAGTTAACCAGCAGTTTGGGGTAAGAGAGAAGGAAGGCTTTGGCTTGTGCTCTGAACAACTTTCTTCAGGCCTCAATTGTTTCATCTGAGCTGGAATTCGAAGTGAATCTTTGGATCAGCGTTTTAAAGAAATAGCTTTAGAGACTTGAGTTCCGTTTTTTTCTCTGTATAGTTCATCTTTTAATTTGGATCATTTTACATTTACAGTTAACGTTCAGTGGACCAACATAGTCCACTGAGAAACATAACACAAAAGAGGGAGGGCATTTAGTGCACAAACTCTGGAGCCAGATGACCTTGGTTCAAATCCTAGCTCCTCCAGTTATTACCTGTGTGTCCTCCTCTGTGCCCAGTTACCTTATCAATAAAATGGGGGAAGTTAATATACCTACCTCCGTAGGTTTGTTGGGAATATTAAATAGGTTAATAGGTCTGAAACACTTTGGACAGTGTCTGGCAGTTAGTTAAGGACTAGCTAGTATTTATCGCAATTACATGTAAAAATATCAAACCATTCAGAAATTTATTTTAAAAAATATTTTTTAAATCCCACTTAAGCTCCTCCCCTCTCCCCTTAACCTCATTCCCCTTCCCAGAGGAAAAAAACTTTCTGATCATCCTTCAATAATTGTTACTATCTTTTTTAAATCATGGATCATAATATACTTACTATCTGGCAATTTGCTTTTCTCACTTAACCATATAACTAGGAGGTATTTCCAGGTATTTCCCTCCTTTTTCCTATGGGGTCACAATATGGCACAGTGTGAACAAGCCACAGTTTTATTTAGCAAATGTCTTACTGATGGATATGTGGAGTTCTTTGGAAAGGGGTTCTTTGGAAAGTAACCTCGCAGGGTAATCCGATCATAATTCGTAACTGGGCAGGTCATGGTGGGTAGTAGGCACCAGGCACACAACTTCCGGTTAATAAAAGGTTTATCTTTGCCTTAGGCAAGCCCTGTTCATTGTTTCTGTGCATCTAGATTAACACACCTTCAAGAGAACACGTAATCTCATTAGCTGTCCTGTAATTCAGTCCTCACCTTGCTCTCCCCCACCTCCCTACAATCTTCCTTAATTCCAAAGGCATAAAATACGATGCAAAACTGTTACTCTCTGCGGCATTCAGCTCTTGCTCCCAGCGTAAGTTGTCAGTTTAGCACAAATAAATTCATAAAAATTCCCTACAGGTTTGGATGCTTTTTTCTTTTCTTTTCTTTTCTTTTCTTTTCTTTTCTTTTCTTTTCTTTTCTTTTCTTTTTTCTTTTCTCTTTTCTTCTTTCTTTCTTTCTTTCTTTCTTTCTTTCTTTCTTTCTTTCTTTCTTTCTTTCTTTCTTTCCTTCCTTCCTTCCTTCCTTCCTTCCTTCCTTCCTTCCTTCCTTCCTTCCTTCCTTCTCTCCCTCTCTCTCCCTCCCTCCCTTTCGACAATGGAGATTTATTCTGGCACAGTTCTGGAGGACAGAAGTCTGAAATTAAGGTGGCAGCAGGACCATGCTGCTTCTGGATGTTTCTTACATTGACAGATATTTGGGTTGTTTCCAATTTTCCATTATTGTATTCACTTTTTGCACATTCTTTTTTATTTTGTAATTTAAAACCCTCAAGCTAAAGCCTAGCAGGGCTTCCTCATTTCACCATCAGCGCCCATTTCCTATTGAGCAAAGCTTCTTCCTCGGTCAGCTCTCGCCACACCCTGCAGGCTGGGGCTTTTTCTACAGAAAGAAGATGTGGAATTACGTGTCCCGGGACTTAGGAGCAGCGCCCACGCTGCTGGCCTGCACAGCACTGCTGCCCCTGGGGCTTCAGAGCCCCCGACAAAATCAGCATTGCTCTGCCTCCCGAGTGGTGGAGAGCACTTGATAAGTTACCACAGTTCTGGCAACAGATGGGATTCGTTCCCTTGACGTACTTCGCCATTTCATTGAAGAGATGTGTGTTCCAGGACGAGTCTGCTTCCTGAGTGTCGTTCCAATGCACACTCCTGTTTTCAGGGGTCACTGGCAATGTGGTTCCCTTTCAGAAATGCTCTTTCCCTGCTAAGTAGACAAATCTCCCTTTTTAGGATGAACTGAATTCTGTCTGATCCCTTTTTGGAAGCTTTCACAGTTGTTCCTGTCTATACCAATCCTCCCCTTCTCTGAATTTCTTCAGCAAGAATGCACAACACCTTCTAAGAGCACAGCACCTTGTGAGGGTGAGCCCCAGGGCCACAGCCTAATGGCCAGAGAACCAGGGCTTGTGGGACAGTTTAAAACGGAAAGCCACAGCATACCTGAATCCCACAGAAACCTTGTCATTATAAGAAGGGAGGCCTATAAGCAGAGAGATACTACAGAATATTTTGGAGATAATATGAATGAAAGGGAATTGTAGATTAAAAAAGGAACACTCAGCAACGAAAAAGAAGGAAAGCGAGAGTCTAGCCCAGTGCTTGTCACAGTACTGTCTGGAGGACTTGCTAGAAATGTAAATTCCTAGGCCCCACTCCAGACCTACTGATCAGAAACTCTGAGAGTGGGGCCTGTCGGTCTGTGTTTTAACAAGTTCTCCGGGTGAATCTGATGCACTTGGAAATTTGAAAAGGTAGCAAAGAAGAAACTTTGGCAACCAAAAGTCTCAGCAAATGTAAAGCAAGTAGAGAGAACTCTAGATGTTACTCATTCTTTATTCCATTGTCAACTGCTACGACCTGGACCTGGTGGTGGGGACGGAGGAACAAATCCAAGTAGCCGGTGGAAGTGGGTTCTGGCAGGGCTGCAGGAGAGCATTGCGGGAGACCCACGTATGGGAGAGTGTGGTGTGGAAAGGTTCACTTGTGGTACTAGGTGCAAATTCAGAGGAGTGCCCTGGGGTTCCCAATGTCTCATGTCCATCCGTCCCGCTGAGGAAAAAGTCCCAATCTTGTCTTCATCAAGCCCAAAACAAAGGCCATGGCCTAAAAGTTCTGTGCCATTGTCCACTATCGGCAGTCTTTGTCCCAGTCCTGCTAGCTGAGCCCTGTCCCTGGCTGGGACCCCTTGCTGTGCTGCCATACCCAGGCTCCTGCTTGGAGCCTACCTTTGGAGTCCACGCACTGGCACTGCCGCCTCAGCTGCTAGGGCCACGTGGTTGCTATGGAGAAAGAAAGCACCAACAGGGCTAGCTAGCCAGTGTTACCAGAAGAGGGGGAGAGAGGGACACCGGTGCTTTTTCAAAATAACCAGTCAACTTCTCAAGGCTTTGCAGGCTTCTGATGGGTCTACCCCCTAACCTCCGGGCTTCTTGTCCCCTATCTAATCTCTGATTCCTGTTCCAGGCTAGACAGACAAAACTCTATGGTCACCATCTCACTCCCTGTTACTCATGCCTCACAGAAGCACGTCCCCTGTTCACACTTTGGCTTCTACTGCGCACGTGCTCACCTCCCCCTTTGTTGCTGATCCCTCTCCTCAATAATCTGCAGTTGGACTGGTGGTTCCCGGGGGGAGTGTGTGAAGATGTAACTTCCTGATTAATCAGGTTTATGCTCCCTAGTTGATTATGCTTAATAATGTCTGCTTCCTTTGCTTCCTTCTTTTATTAATAGTTACCTATGCTAACAAAGTGACACAGGGTCTTTCACTTTGAGGAAAGATGGGGATACATTAATAAGACAATAGTTACGCAAGGTAAGGTGGGCTCAGTGTCAAAGTGGACGGTATAGACCAGAGGTTCCCAAACGGGATCACTGGGGGAAGATTGTTACAAACACAGAATTCTAGATCCTACCCTGGGAGATTCTGACTGAGGAGATCTGAGGAGTAACTGAGTCTATACTTTTAAAAAGCTGCTTGACTTTTTATGGCAACTATAAAGAGAAGCCTGCTTTGAAAAGCGCTGGTGTAAATAATAGTAATGAGGTTCGGAGTACAGAGGAGAGAATTCAAGCATGGGGTGGCTGGGGAACCCTAGAGAGCAGGAAGGGACCCTCCTGCCTGGGGAGCTCCCCTCCAACGGCCTGTGCTGGTCAAGCATCTCCAGGAGGGCCCGCTGGGGCAAAAGTACAAATGTCCTGGGTTAGAGTTCTGACTGAAATTGGACCCCAGGACTTCTCTGCCTTTGGGTGGGGGGCAAGCTTTGTCTGTCAGAGGTGAGACTGATGGAGGAGGTAAAACGAAAGGAATGTGCATGGCTGAAAGGTGAGTGCTACATACAGTAAATTGTCAGGCCTTACAGACTCAAGGGCTACTAACCAAAAGACCGAGGCTGCTCTGTTTTACTTACTTACTTATTTTAAGGGAGAGGAGGGGACCGTTTAGAAAGCTTCAGGAGAGACTGAGCCGAGACAAAGCTAAGACTTTCCCAGCCTGCGCTCTAGAGTGAGGAGGTGTTGTGTCGCCACCTGAGCTGCTGAGAAAGCCATCCCCTCCAGTGGTTTTAAATATTTGATTTTAGTAGTGGAGCCCTTAAGTATCTCGCGTGGAACTCCAGCAATGAGAAACTTCAAAACGTAAGAACTGCACTTCTGTGGTTAGAGGTCCGGTTCCTCTTTAGTCTCCTTCCTTTCTATACTCTGGAAAAAGTACCATTCCCCGCGCCCCACTCCTGGCTCACTGGGATGCCTCTCCATAGAAAGTGGTTTGAAAAACACCGATCCGATTAGCCTCCCATCCGGTGCCTTGCCCGATGGCTTTCTGAGAAATCCAGATCGCTGCTTCATAAAGTCATCTCCCTATTGCTGCAAACTTTGATCCTCAGAAAATTCTTCCTTTTAATGAGGCGAGAGCTGCTCCCTAAAGTTCCCCCCACTATGCCTAGTTTTTCCTTCTAAAAGTACTCCTATAGTTTTCCACACGAAAAGTCCTTAAATAAATATTCGTTAAGAGCAATTTTCTCTTTTCTAGACAAAAACCTCATGATATCTTCCAAAAGATTCTCATGTGACACGGTCACTCTCTGCTGGACATACTCCAGTTTGTCAATGTTCCTTTTAATATGAGGCTCCTGAAAGAGATCAGGGCTCCTGATAGGATGGCCAGGACAGCATACAATGGGCCGTTCTTTTTTCTTGATCTGGACATTAAACCTCAATTAGTGCAGCACAGAATTACATTAGCTTCCTTGGCAGCCACCCTACAGTCTGTTCATCGTGAATCTGCTGTTCATTAAATGCCCTCTGTTTCACATTAATACCGTGAGGTGAATTCTTTCCCATCCTGTGCTCCTGACATTTTTTAATGTAAGTGCTGGACTTTACTTTTATCTTCATAATATTTCATCCTGTTGGTTTTAGTCCAGTCACTCAGATTATTATAAATTGTCTAACCACTAGGCTGTGCACCTGAAATTAACACAAAATAATATTGAATGTAACTGTAATTGAAAAATAAAGCCCTGGCTGGTGTAGCTCAGTGGACTGAGTGCGGGCTGTAAACCAGAGGGTCGCCAGTTTGATTCCCAGGCAGGGCACATGCCTGGGTTGTGGGCCAGGTCCCCAGTAGAGGCCACGTGAGAGGCAACCACACAATGATGTTTCTCTCCCTCTCTTTCTCCCTCCCTTCCCCTCTGTCTAAAAATAAATAAATAAAATCTTAAAAAAAAAAGAAAATGTTAATATCTTATAAAATCTTCATTCGGTTCTTCAATGGGATATAGCACCCCAGCCTTAGTTGCCTTGAATTTTAGTGTTACTTTCGTACATCTGAAAGACTGATAACATATCTGGAGCTTAGGAGAGAGGTAGAGGCAAGAGATTTTATCTTTTTTAATTTGTACTTACTGAATATTTAGTCCCTGCCAGATAATATACACATTATCTTATTTAATCTTTAACTGGCCCAGTGAAAACAGGTGTGTGAATACCTCACTTTACAAGAGGAAACTGAGAAGAAGGAATGAAGATGAAGATACCCCATTTTCTGATGGACCTTTCTCAGCCATCAGTCTCAGTGACAACTGAGCATATAGATGCTCCTAAGAACACAAGCTCTGTGAGCTCCACCCCCCTGTCCTTCCTCAGCTGTGGCTGAAAGGCTTGGACCAAAAGGGGCGGAGAACAGAACAACTACTCCTGGCTCGTTCTCCTTAGGGAGACAGCTCATCAACCTTTAGGGGAAAATGAAGTCAGGCATAGAAATGCACAAAAATTGAAAACAGAAAAAGATGAAGTTTTGGATTATAAGAATCAAGCTTATTGGGCAGTACTATAAAATGTGACTTGGTCACACGAGTGTTTTAGTGACACAAGTTTGGAATCTGCATTTGTGGATTTATCAGGCTGAGGGAATAATTTTCCTTGTCCTCCTTTTTATTTATTTATTTATTTATTTACTCATTTATTTTTAGAGAGAGGGGAAAGGAGGGAGAAAGAGGGAGAGAAACATCAATGTGTGGTTGTCTCCTACTGAGGACCTGGCCCACAACCCAGACACGTGCCCTGACTGGGAATCGAACCAGCAACCCTTATGGTTCACAGGCCAGTGCTCAACGCACTGAGCTACGCCAGCCAGGGCTCTTGTCTTCCTTTTTAGGTTATACAGGAGGGAATGATGATCAAGTGAAGGATTTGCCCCATATCACTCACATTTATCTGCACAGCATGTATGATATTTTCCTTATTTACTTACTTCTCACTGAAATGTGAGCTCCATGAACAGGGAGTCCTGTCTTGTTCTCCTCTATATCCCTATGACCTACATTAGTGCTTGGCATACATTAAGTGCTTCAAATGAATGCATCTAAGCATAACACAGAAGACCTTGCATTTAAGAAAGATTATTTGAAAACAATGTAAAGAAGGAGCCAGGTTTTATCCCAGCACTTACCTAGATGTGGACACAGGCATATTGTTTAAATTTTAAGAAAATATAACTAACATCCTTTTAGTGCTGAGCCAGAGCTACCTTTTGATAAATTTAAAAAACAAATACTGCCCTCTGATGGTAGTGGGTTTTTTTCCTTTTAATTTTAGCAGCAATAGTTGTGCATCCTGGTTCCCTTATGATCACGTAATGGCTGCAGGAAATGGAGTAGCCTGGGAGGGACATTAAGATGCACAATGCACTTGCATCTACATATTCAAAACAATTCTCCCAGCTACTACCCTCAGCCCCAACCCTTCTAACCAGTCTGCTGCCCCAGGCCCTCTTATTCTGGAGTCCCAGTGATTAACTTCACAGTGCCAAGGTGATCCCTCCCAAAGGCTTATCAGAAGATGGTGACACAGTTTGCTTGCTTGGGCCAGCTGTGACCCAAAGGAAGGGCGACCCCTCCTATGGCAAATGTCCTTTATTTCTCTAACTTCTAACTTGGCCTCTTTCTCTTTTGCCTCAAGTTTTCGGCTCTTTCTGACTGCCTGTTCCCAGCTCCTCTCGTAGGTGGAAATGTCAAAAATTTAAAGTTTAAAATATGTCAGCCCATTATATCAAAAGCATGCCCCAAGACTAAAAAGATATTAATCCTTTTATCATGTGGTTAATATGGGCTACCAGGTATCAAAGTATAATTTTCAAAATTAAAAAAAAAATTATCATACCAATGTAAAGTGAGTGCATGTCCAAGTCTTATTAACCCATTGATGAAGGGACCAATAAGATGATAACACTGGTTCAAAAAGTATTTTGAAAAACTAAGTATTTATAGACTTTCACAAAGGAATATTAGAATAATATTGCTAGGTTAGATACAAAAGTGGTTAATGTCTCATAGGCAAATGCACCTATAGGTCATCTCTACTGGACAAAAACTTTCAAATCAACATGGAACTAACAACACATGTCTGGGCTCTAATCAGATGGTAAACAGCAAAGTGAAACACAAATACATTGTCCTAGAAAATTAAATAATCTTTGGGAAATTGTTAAAATAACGCTGCAGTATAATATTGAGAAGACATGCGGGATCTTTCTTTGACTTCTGGCCAAGATGGAGGTGTAGGTAGGAAGCTTTGCTTCCTAGCACAGCCAAAAAAAGGGCAACAACAAATTTAAAAACAAAAAACAACCAGAACTGCCAGAAAATCGAACTGTATGGTTGTCTGACAACCAAGGAGTTAAAAAAGAAACATTCATCCAGACCGGTAGGAGGGGTAGAGATGGGCAGCTGAGGTGAAGAGGATGCTCAGCAAGGCGGCAGGCCAGGCATGCGAGGCAGTGGCTGGCGGACCAGGCGGTCCCACATTTGCCTGCAGATAAACCGGGAGGAACAACTGGGCAGTGAGACAGACCACACAACCCAGGGTTCCAGTGTGGGGAAATAAGGCCTCAAAACCTCTGGCTGTAAAAATCTGTGGGGGTTGTGGTGGTGGGAGAAACTCCCAGCTACTCAGGAGAGTTCACTGGAGAGACCCACAGGGTCCTACAATATACACACCCACACCACACAGGAATCAGCATCAGAAGGTTTCATCACATTGATCACATCAGATCAGATTTCATCACATTGATGAATCAGCATCAACTTGCTTGTGGGTAGAAGGGAAATGACTGAAAACGAGGCAAGAGCTGAGCAAGTGGCATTCTTGCCTCTCGGACTTCTCCCCACATACAGTGTCACAACGCAGCAACATGGGTTTCCCCGCCCTGGCAAATACCTAAGGCTCTACCCCTTACAATGTAATGAGTGCACGGAGACAAAGAAATATGAAAGAACAGATCAAAACTTCAGAACACGAACTAAGCAACAAAAAGATAGACAACCTATCAGATACAGAGTTCAAAACACTGGTAATCAGGATGTTCACAGAAATGGGTGAGAATGGACGCAAAATAGAGGAAGAAATGAAAGCTATGAAAAGTGAAATAAAGAAAAATAGCCCTGGCTGGTGTGACTCAGTGGACTGAGCGTGGGCCTGAGAACCAAAGGGTCGCCAGTTCGATTCCCAGTCAGGGCACATGCCTGGGTTGCAGGCCAGGTCCCCAGTCAGGGGTGTGCTACAAGCAACTATACATTGATGTTTCACTCTCCCTCTTTCAAAAGAATAAATAAATAAATAAATAAAAGAAAAATATACAGGGAACCAACAGTGACGGAAAGGAAACCAGGACTCAAACCAACAATTTGGACCAGAAGGAAGAAATAAACAGTCAGCCAGAACAGAATGAAAAAATAATTTTAAAAAATGAGCAGAGGCTTAGGAACCTCCAGGACAACTTTAAATGTTCCAACATCTGAATCATATGGGTGCCAGAAGGAGAAGAGGAAGAGAAAGAAATTGAAAACTTATTTGAACAAATAATGAAGGAGAACTTCCCCAATCTGGCAAAGGAAATAGACATAGAAGTCCAGGAAGCTCAGAGAGTCCCAAAGAAGTTGGACCCAAAGAGGGCCACACCAATACACATCATAATTAAATCACCCAAGATTAAAGATAAGAAGAGAATCTTAAAAGCAGCAAGAGGAAAGGAGAAGTTTACCTACAAAGGAGTTCACAAAAGACTATCAGCTGATTTCTCAAAAGAAACCTTGCAGGCAAGAAGGGGCTGGCAAGAAGTATTCCAAGTCATGAAAGACAAGGACCTACATCCAAGATTACTATCCAGCAAAGCTATCATTTAGAATGGATGGGCAGATAAAGTGCTTCCCAGGTAAGGTCAAGTTCAAGGAGTTCATCATCACCAAGCTCTTATATGAAATATTAAAGAGACTTTTCTAAGAAAAAGATAAAAACTATGAACAATAAAATGACAACAAACTTACAACTATCAACAACTGAACCTAAAAAACAAAAACAAACTAAGCAAACAACTAGAACAGGAACAGAATCACAGAAATGGAGATCACATGGAGGGTTATCAGTGGGGAGGAGGTGGGAGAAGAATGGGGGAAAAGGTACAGGGAATAAGAAGCGTAAATGGTAGGTAGAAAATAGACAGGGGGAGGTTAAGAATAGTATAGGAAATGGAGAGGCCAAAGAACTTGTATGTACAACCCATGGACATGAACTAAGTGCAGGGAATGCTGGTGCAAGGGGGAGTGTAGGGCAGAGGGGGATAAAAGGGAGAAAAAAATGGGACAATTGCAATAGCATGATCAATAAAATATACTTTAAAAAGACATGTGGCCCTTATTTTTTGCCTTATTTTTAAGTTTTGGATAATTTTTTTTCTCTTTAATAATCACTTTTATTTTTAATTACAGTTGGCATACGTAATTATATTAGTTTCAGGCGCACACCCTAGTGATCAGACATTATAAAACTTACTAAGTGATCATCCTGAGAAATCTTGTACCTATCTGACACCATACATAGTTATTAGTAAGAATAATATGTGACTATATTCTCTATGTTGTACTTTACATTCCCATGACTATTCTGTAACAACTAATCTGTTCTTTTTAGTGCCGTCCCCTTTATTACCCACTCTCCCAATCCCCTTCACATCTGGCAACTCTCAACATCTTCTGTGTCTGTTAGTGTGTTTCTGTTGTGCGTGTTTGTCCTTTAGATTCAGTTGTTGATAGGTGTGCATTTATTGCCATTTTACTGTTCTTTTTTCTGGAGAGAGAGAGGAAGGGGGAGAGAGAAACATTGATTTGTCATTCCACTTATTTATGCATTCATTGGCTGATTGTTGTATGTACCCTGACTGGGATCAAACCTGCAACCTTGGCATACTGGGATGACACTCTAACCAACTAACCTACAAGACCAGGGTTGTTTTCAATTTCTTGCTCTCTCTCTTCTCCTGATGGTACCCCCATGATGTGAATGTTAGTATGCTTGAAGTTGTCCCAGAAAGTCGTAACACTAACCTCATTTTTTAAAATTCTTTTTCATGTTGCTGTTCTGATCGGGTGTTTTTTTGATTCCTTATATTCCAAATCGCTGATTTGATTCTAAGCTTCATCTACTCTACTGTTGATTCCCTGTAAATTATTCTTCATTTCAGTTAGTGTATCCTTCATTTCTGACTGGTCCTTTTTATGCTGTTGAGGTTCTTACTAAGTTCATTGAGCATCCTTATAACCGGTGTTTTGAACTCTGCATCTAGTAGATTGCTTTTCTCCATTTTGTTTTAGTATTTTTATTTTTATATTAGTTCTTTTATTTTTTAATATATCTTATTGATTATGCTATTACAGTTGTTCCATTTCCCCCCCCTTTATTCCCCTCTGCCCTGCACACCCCCTCCCAACCATGTTCCCCCCCCCTTTAGTTCATGTCTATGGGTCAGTGGTACATAGAAGTTCTATGACTTCTGTTTGCTGTACTATTCTTAAGCTCACCCTGTCTATTTTCTACCTACTGTTTATGCTACTTATTCTCTGTACATTTTCCCCCTCTCCCCCTCCAAGTCCCCCAACCTACAGCCCTCCATGTGATGTCCATTTCTGTGATTGTTCCTGACCTGGTTATTTGCTTAGTTTGTTTTTGTTTTTGTTTTAGGTTCAGTTGTTAGTAACTGTGAGTTTGTTGTCATTTTACTGTTCCTATTTTTGATCTTCTTTTTCTTAGATAAGTCCCTTTAACATTTCATATAATAAGGGCTTGGTGATGATGAACTTCTTGAACTTGACCTTATCTGGGAAGCACTTTATCTGCCTTTCCATTCTAAATGATAGCTTTGCTGGATAGAGTAATCTTGGATGTAGGTCCTTGCCTTTCATGACTTGGAATACTTCTTGCCAGCCCCTTCTTGCCTGCAAGGTTTCCTTTGAGAAATCAGCTGACACTCTTACGGGTACTCCTTTGTAAGTTACTGTCTCCATTTCTCTTGCTGCTTTTAAGATTCTCTCTTTATCTTTCATTTTGGGTAATGTCATTATGATGTGCCTTGGTGTGTCCCTCCTTGGGTCCAACTTCTTTGGGACTCTCTGAGCTTCCTGGACCCCCTGGAAGTCTATTTCCTTTGCCAGATTGGGGAAGTTCTCCTTCATTATTTGTTCAAATAAGTTTTCAATTTCTTTCTATTCCTCTTCTCCTTCTGGCACCCCTATGATTCGGATGTTGGAATGTTTAAAGACATCCTGGAGGTTCCTAAGCCTTTCCTCATTTTTTTGAATTCTTGTTTCTTCATTGTGTTCTGGTTGACTGTTTCTTTCTTCCTTCTGGTCCACACCATTGATTTGAGTCCCGGTTTCCTTCCCATCACTGTTGGTTCCCTGTACATTTTCCTTTATTTCACTTAGGGTAGCCTTCATTTGTTCATCTAATTTGAGACCAAATTCAACTAATTCTGTGAGCATCCTGATTACCAGTATTTTGAACTGTGCATCTGATAGGTTGGCTATCTCTTCATCGCTTAGTTGTATTTTTTCTGGAGCTTTGATCTGTTCTTTCATTTGGGCCATTTTTGTTGTCTGGGCACCCCTGTTACGTAGTAAGGGGTGGAGCCTTAGGTGTTCACCAGGGCGGGGCAGCCATGTTGCTGCGTTGTGAAGCTGTTTGTGGGGGGAGGGGTCCAAGAGGAAACAATGGCACTTGCTCTGCTCTCTGCTGGTTTTCAGTCACTTTCCCCACTACCCAAAGTCAAATTGGGCCCTTTTGGTACTGATTCCTGGGTGGGTGGGCTTGTGTACACTCTAGGACCCTGTGGGTCTCTCCAACGAGCTCTCCTATGAGGCTGAGAGTTTCTCCCACTGCCGCCGCCTCAAGCCCCACAGGTGTTTTCAATCAGAGGCTTTGAGGCTTTATTTCCCTGCACTGGGACCCTGGGTTGTGTGGCCTGTCTCGCTCCCCAGTTGTTCCTCCTGGTTTATCTGCACGTGGGTTAGGGATAGCCCAGTCCGCCAGCTGCCACCTCGCCTGGTCCACTGCTCGAGCCTTGCCCGCCCT
This sequence comes from Macrotus californicus, assembly GCA_007922815.1. Classification (NCBI taxonomy): domain Eukaryota; kingdom Metazoa; phylum Chordata; class Mammalia; order Chiroptera; family Phyllostomidae; genus Macrotus; species Macrotus californicus. The sequence continues at coordinate 7,252 of VMDR010017097.1, read as the reverse complement.
GGTCCACCACCCACCACCTTGCCGTGAGTCCTCTCCACCCCGGTTGCCTGTCTCCGCCCCTCCTATCAGTCTGGATGAATGTTTCTTCTTTAACTCCTTGGTTCTCAGACTTCCATACAGTTTGATTTTCTGTCAGTTCTGGTTGTTTTTTGTGTTTAAATTTGTTGTCCTTCTTTTGATTGTGCAAGAAGACACAGTGTGTCTACCTATGCCTCCATCTTAGCCAGAAGTTTTCTTATATTAGTTCTTTTATTTTTAAAGATTTTATTTATTTACCTTTTTAGAGAGAGGGACAGAAACATCAATGTGTGAGAAATACATGGTTGCCTCTCACACATACCCCCAGTGGGGGACTTGGCCCCAGCCCAGGCATGTGTCCTGACTGGGAATCGAAATTGTGACCTCTCAGTTCACAGGTTGGTGCTCAATCCATTGAGTCACATCAGCCAGGGCTGTTTAGTTCTTTTTCTGGAGTTTTGTTCTATTCTTTAATTTGGGCCATGTATCTTTGTCTCCTCATTTTGGCAGGCTCTCTGTGTTTGCTTCTATGTATTAGGTAGAGCTGCTATGTCCCCCAGGCTTTATAGGGTGGCCTAATGTAGTAGGTGTTCTGTAGAGTCCAGTGGTCCCCCACAGAGCTTCCCCCATTACCCAAACTGGGCACTTGAGGTGTGCCCTGTGTATACCCTCCTATTGTAGTTGAGCCTTTATTGTTGTTGTCATGTCAATGGGAGGGAATTACCCCCAGGCCAATCAGCTGCATGGACTGGCTGCAACCATTGACCTCTGACCACTGACCTCCAACCACTGTGGAGGACCAGCTGTGCAAAGGCTCACCCCACAGAGCAGCTCCTATTTCTGCAGTGTTCTAGTGCCCTCTCAGGCCTACCCTTGAGTGTGTCATTTATGGAGATGGTTGAGTGGTGCTTTGACGTGGTCTGAAGCTATCCACTGGATGCACGAGCTCTAGAGCCTCCCAGGAGTTTATAGGCCATGGTCTGCTGCTGCCTGTCTTCTGCCCTGGGCCACCTGGCATGAGCTCCAAAGCAATGTGTAGATGGCTGCTACTTCTGCTGGGCTTGGAGGTGCCCAGAAGTGGCCAGGCTGTGAACCTAGGCCAACTGCTGCTAGTGCCAGGCCTAGGACCACTTAGTGAGAGGTACAGGCACAGTGAGACCAGATGCTTGTTGTTTGATTTTAGGAAAATATGAAGCATGAGCCAAGACAGGCCATTCTATGGACAAGCCACTGGAAACATCTTAGGTGAGCCCCAAAGTTGCATTAGGTGGGGTCTGACGGAATTATCAGGGTGGGGCAAACAATGTGAGCCGGGTTGATGGAGCCTCAGATGTGGCATTGCCAGCTGGCTCTGTGGGGGAAGGGCTCATCAAAGGTACAATGGCCTCTGCCAGTACTTCGGTTTGGGAGAAAGCTGCCCCTACAGCTGTTGCCCTGATGCCAGACAATTCAGTTTCTCCCCCATATGCCTCTGGTGCCTTTTAAGCTGCTGCCCAGTGTTAGAGCTGGAACTCCCAGTGCAGGGAGTGAGTCTGAGTAAGTCAGTGTGTGGGCCCTTTAAGAACTGCCTGGAACTCTAAAAGTGCTCCATCTCACTCAGCCTCAATTCCCTCTGTTTTATGCAGCCAGAGCTTATGGGGACTTCTCTTCCTGGCTCTAGAACCCTGGGCTGGGGGCCTGGTGTGGGGCAAAGACCCCTGACTCCTCAGAGGGTACCTCTGTAGTCAAGATATCCCTCCCAATTTTTACCTGCCACTCATGGGTATGAGACCAGCCTGTTCTGTGTCTCTACTCCTCCTACCAGTCTTCATGTGGCTTCTGCTTTAATTCCTTAGTTGTACGACTTCCGTTTGGCCAGATTTCAGGGGGTTCTGAATGATGATTGTTCTGCAGTTTAGTTGTGGTTTTGATGTTGTAGGAGATGACTACACTGCCATCTTCACCAGAAGACATGGGTAATTTTTCATAACATTTATATATATTATATATTTTTATATAAATTGTTATATATGTTTTAAATAAGGTTTATGTATATTTATTCTGTTAGTCTTTTACCTGTGTTGCAGTTTGTCAGTACTACTTAAATAGTTAACAGTAGATATGAGAGAGCAAAAACATAAGTCTCTTGTTAATAAAAATTTTATTGTTGTTACCAGTCAATAACTCTAATTTCAGGGTCAGAGTGTTGATGCAGAGTGGAGGGAAAAGACAGAAAGTGAGCCCTAACCAGTGTAGCTCAGTTGGTTGGAGCATCGTCCTGTAACTAAAGTGTTGCAGGTTTGATTCTCAGTCAGGGCACACACCTAGGTTGTAGGTCTGATTCCTGGTCTGGGAGCAAGTGGGGGGCAACCAATCAAAGCTTCTCTCATGCATTGATGTTCCTCTCCCTCTCTTAATCTCTCTCTCCCTCCTCTCTCTCTAAAAGGCAATGAAAAATGTCTTCAGGTGACAACTGAACAAAAAGACATAAAGTGAGGGAAGAGATTAAAAGTTTTGGATAAAATAAACTTTATCCAAACATTAGGATTTTAATTAATCCATTCTATTTCAGTGGTTCATAATCATAAATAATGGGTACCTCTAAGTTTTTGTCAATGGAAAATGCATCACACCAAAAATGTGAAAATAATATAGTAGCCAGCATCTAATAATAGGGAAGATGGACAATGAAATCAACAAATATTTAATAGTTGTGATGACAGATGCTTGGCTCTGGTTAAAATTTCCTTGTAAGTATTGAGGCATATGGTAATTATCTGCTCAACTACGTAAGGCTACTATTAACAAGGTCAAGGTCAAGAAGGCAACCCTAATGTAATTTGCTAACCTGAGTTTTTACCAGAAACTGAAAAATTCCTGTATTAGGATGGTCATATTTAGGTTGGGAATAAGGAGCATTCATTCAATTTAAAGAGTATCCTGTCTGAGCCACTGCAAAGGACACATGGACAAAACCAAGGGGGAGGGTGGGAGCAAGGGAGGGAGGTGGGTTTGCCTGGGGTTGGGGGGGACTGCTGGGGGGGAAATGTAGACAACTGTAATTGAACAACAATAAAATAATTGTTTGAAGAAGGGAAAAACAGATTATCCTGTCTGTCTTGAACATGTACTGCCAATTTTGTTGGGTTTTCGTGTTGTTTCCTTCTGGTGCAGCACATACAAGAAACTTCTTCTGTTTAAACGAACAAACCAACCAACAAACTCTCTAATCTTTTATCACTTTTCTCCTCTGTACTTTTCATCTCCCTCTTTCTAAACATCCCTATTTTCTTCTCCAAATTATAGATGCAATTGCCAAAAACCATAGTAAGCATTCTATACCTACCCAAATGACTTTAGGGTCTGGCTGATTTTCTTCTCTTTGCCCCTCATCAGTGTTCCCAGGATCTTTCAGTATCTGAGCTATTGCTTCTCCAGACTCCTTAATCTCTAGACTCTACAACTATTTTGGTTTTATTGAATTCCCTCTCTACCAGTCTTGGTCTGGAAAGTTCACATGCTGGATGTCATCACCACCAAGGACTTGCTAAACTTCTGAGGTCTCTTAACTCAGCATTTCCCTTCTCTGATACAATTGCTTTCATTTCTTTCTCCCAAACTCACCTGCCACAACTTGCCAGAGCTGACTTCTGGTGCCACCCTTTCTAGTGCTTTTCATTGCCCAGCCCCTCCCATTTGACTCAGCTTCCTCCTGGCTCCACAGGGCTCCATCCAGCCTTAGAGTCCAAGGTTCACTGCTTTGTGCTGCCCTTGCCAGTTGCCTGGCCTTCCTGAAATCCTTATGTTTTGCTGTATCCATTGTATCAATCTCTTTCCAGAGGTCGCTGGGCCTATCCTTGAAACATAGTTGGGTCATATTGGGTCCAGAAATGGAAGAGGCTTACTCCTTTGTTAATAGTTAGGAGTATTTTGGCTGCACAAACAGAAAAACATCGATTTAAATTGGATTAAAAATGGAGAAATTTATTTCATAAACAAAATGTTCAAAGGTAGGGCAGGCTCCAGGTGCAGCATGCCAGAGCTCTGGCTTATTCTTTCTGAGTTTTTCTTCGTTCTGCCCTCATCAATGATTAGCACATCCTCAGGTTAGCCACAAAATGACTGCAGTATTTCCAGGTGTCACATTTCAGATACAACCATGTCCAGAGAAATAGAGGGGTTTCTTTTCTTCAACAAATAGAGAACACATTTTTCACAAGTTCTTGTACAATTAGATCCCCCTTCACATCTCATTGGCTAGAACTGGGTAACATGCCCATCTCTAAACCAATCATAGACAATGAAATGGGACCACTGGGATTTATTGAGACCAATCAGGATTTGCCTCTGGAGACTTATGTGAGAGAGGTTATACACAAACAAACAATATTGGACATGCAAAAAAAGAAGGAAAAAGGGATGTTGGATAGGTAATCAACAGTATCTGCTATAATGTAATATGTGAACCACTGAGAGAAGGACCTTAGAGCCATAAAAGCTAAAATATTTTAGCTTGAAGTTCGATTTTTAATTCAGCCACTAACATTCCTATAAATATGATCATGGGAAGTTCTTTCATTAATTTATTTTTAGGGGAGAGGAGGTCAGGATAAGGGGAATCCTTTTTAGTTTGTAACTCCTAGATTGATTTCAGACTTTAATGTGACCTCTACAGCCTACTTTTTAAAAAAATCTACATTAACACACCCAACATCCCATACTGTCTAGCAAAGGCCCTTCTGCTCACCTCTCATTTTGACCCTGTGTCCTCACTCTCTCCCCCAGCTTTTCCTTGTCTTACTATAATCAAATGGCTCCACCTGGTTCATTAAGGAGAAGACTGAAATCATAAACCTGTCCGCCTTCTCTCTCATTCTTCCTTCTCCTTTAAAGCAGTCCCATTCAAGGTGTCCTGGGGAGCTTCCATAGAGTACATACTCAAAGAATACTTATTGAATGAATGCATTTATTTCCTTCCTTCTCCAACCTTTTCTCAGTCTCCATCTCTATGTGTGTTCAAAGAGCTTTTGCACATATCTGTGACCCTCCTTGTTCATTCTTAGAACAAATGATCTGCAGACATTGATTCTATTCCTTGTGTCCTGTTTTTAACAGCTTTATTCAAGTATAACTTATATACTTCAACATATATACCATAAAATTCAACAGTTTTTAATATGTGCTGCTGAAGCGACTGCTAAAATTCACCTCTATAAACATACAAATCAGTGATTTTTAGTGAATTTACAGAATTGTACAGATGTCACACAAACCAATTTTAGAGTGTTTCCATCAACTGCAAAATCTCTCTCATGCCTATTTGTAATTAATTCCCATTCCTCAATTCCAGCCCCAGGCAATGACTAATCTGCTTCCTGTCTCTATAGAGTTGCCTTTTTTGGATATATCATATAAATGGATCATATGCTATGTATGCAGTCTTTTGTCTGGCTTCCTCACCTAGCATGTATTTTATTGTACAAATGTTACTCATTTTGTTTCTCCACTCACCAACTGATGGATAAAGGAGTGTTTCCAGCTTTAGGCTATTATGAATAATGCTGTTATGAACACTCAAGTATAAGTCTTTGGGTGGATGTATATTTTCAGTTCCCTTATGCAGATTCCTAGGGGTGGAATTGCTGGGTGGTACAGTAAATTTATGGTAACTTTTCAAGAATATGCCAAACTTTCAAGTGGCTGTACCATTTTACATTCTTATCAGCAGTATATGAGGGTTCCAATTTCTCCCCATCCTCACTAACACTTATCTTTTTAAATTATAGACATTCTAGTGGGTATGAAGTAGTATCTCATTGTACTTCTAATTTGTATTCTAATGGCAATGATGTGGAGCATCTTTTCATGATCTTATTAACATTTGCCTATCTTCTTTGGTGAAATGTCTATGCAAATCTTTTGTTCATTTTTAAATTGAGTTATTTAAATATAAACTTACAAATAAAAAAAATTGGGTTATATCTCATTATTAAGTTGTAAGAGTTCTTTATATATACTAGATACAAATCATTTTTCAGATACATGATCTGCAGATATTTTCTCAGCCTGTGGATTGCCTTATTATATTCTCAATGTTTTTGGATGACAAAATTTTAAAATTTTGATGAAGTCCAACATATCAGTTTTTCTCTTTTATAGATCATGCTTTTGATGTCAGTTCTAAGACCTTTTTGCCTAACCCAAGTGTTATGGACTGAATCATTTTACTTATTTAATTGAATTTATGGAGCAACATTGACTAATAAAATTACATAGGTTTCAGGTGTACAATTTTATAAGACATCATCTGTATGGACTGAATCTGTCCTCCCAAAATTCATATGTTGAAATCTTACTCCCCAGCATTATATTAGGTGAGGTCTTTGGGAGGCAGTCAGGATTAGATGACATAATAAAGGTGGAGTTCCCATGCATGGGATTAGTGCCCTTAAAAGTCACAAGAAGACAAGCAACCCAATTAAAAAAATGGGCAAAGGACTTGAACAGACACTTCTCCAAGGAGGACATCCAGAGGGTCCAGAGACATATGGAAAGATGCTCAGTATCACTGGCCATCAGAGAGATGCAAATTAAAACCACAATGAGATACCACTTCACACCGGTCACAAGGGCCATCATAAACAAAGCAACAAACAACAAGTGTTGGAGAGGATGTGGAGAAAAGGGAACCCTAGTGCACTCTTGGTGGGATTGCAGCCTGATGCAGCCACTGTGGAAAACAGTATGGAATTTCCTTAGAAAACTAAAAATGGAACTGCCTCTTGACCTGGCAATTCCACAGCTAGGATTATACCCTAAGAAACCTGAAACACCAATCCAAAAGAACCTATGCACCCCAATGTTCATAGGAGCACAATTTACAATAGCCAAGTGCTGGAAGCAACCTAAGTGCCCATCAGTCAATGAGTGGATCAAAAAACTATGGTACATTTACACAATGGAATTCTATGCAGCAGAGAGAAAGAAGGAGATCCTACCCTTTGCAACAGCATGTATGGAATTGGAGAGCATTATGCTAAGTGAAATAAGCCAGGCGGTGAGGGAGAAATACCATATGATCTCACCATTAAAAGGAACCTAATCAACAAAACAAACAAGCAAGCAAAGTATAGCCAAAGAAAATGAAATTGAAAACAGTCTGACAGTGATCAGAGGGGAGAGAGGAGAGGATAATGGGGGAAAAGGGTGAAGGGTTTATAGGAACAATTATAAAGGACATATGGACAATAACAAG
>VMDR010017096.1:0-20457 GCA_007922815.1 Macrotus californicus | reverse complement strand
TTGATGAATTCCCCACAATTTGAAGCCGAAAACATTTATATGATGTGCGTAATTCAAAGGCATACATGCTACTGCATCTAAAATTTAACTTTTTAGCTAAATATAGCTAAAACCAACTCACATTAAAGTCCACAGCTGGGAAGAAGAATTAGAAAAAAACTTTAATTAGGGTCTCATTTACACTTCTATGTTCAAGCCCATTCATGAATTAATTTTAACTCAGTGCTTCTGCCTTCAATCAAGTTGTAAGTACCTGTCAGAAAATGACAGTGTTTGAGTATCTGCACATATGTTTGAAATTTCTACATCTTGATTCCTTTGTCAAAATTTCCACTTAGAGTGGTGTGGATGGGCTCTAAGGTACAGGCAACAAGGGTGGTCTCTGAATCTGGCCAAATTTGAACCCGCTCTGGCGTAAACCAAAATTAAAGAGCCTATTAAGACAGTTGACCTTCAACATGTGATAAAACAGGCCGGGTGCATGAAGTAGGGGAGCCAGTGTTGAAGAGGGAAGTTAAGAGACTTGAGTTCAGGGCCATGTTCTACAGTGTGACCTTGGGCTAATCTTAATCCATGAAATGGGCTTTGGACAAGTAGAGCTTTGTTGTCCTGATGCAGCCTGCCCCTGTAAAAGGATCAGTTACCTGCAACACCTTAAAACAACTCAGTCTAAGTCAGTGGTTGCCAAAATTTTGGAGGGTATAGCCCTATCAGTGAAAAAACAAAGTTTAATATGTAATACCCATATATAAACTTTTATTCTTAGATAGGTATGCTGTTGTATTAATTATTACTAGTATTGAGTACCTTCTAAGACTGAATATTAGCCAGCAACCTCTTCCATTCACTTGTAGCCACAATAACTTCCTTATGGACCCCTGACCTTACCAACCATGTTCTTATCTCAGTCTCTGCCCTTGATAGCTTCCTTCAGCTAGCCACTTGGTTCTCACCCTCACCTACTTCAAGTCTTTGCTCAGACATCACTTTCTCAGAAGGCCTTCCCTGACAGCCATATTTAAAATTAAAATCCTTCTCCATGCTGCCCCTAGCCCCCTCTTTTTGATTTACTTCTCTCCAGAGCAATTGGGCCAGGCGTTCTCCATTTATCTGGGGATCTCTCTTCCCCTGGTCCACATCTTCTGTGCCCTTGGAGGCTGCCCTGAATGAATTAACCTCAACTGGGCTCCTAGCACTCTGACTTCCAGTTGAGTTTGGCCAATGGGAGGCACCAGCAGGGGACTGCAGTATGGCTGATTGATGTGGCTGCTCTGCTCTCCCCAAACCCCACTTCCTGTTGGGGGCCCTCCTAAACCCACAGCTGCTGCTCTCTCTGGATTTGGGTTCTGACACCCTCCCCTGGGGGAGATAGCTCCCTGTTATTAGTAGCCCTGGGACGTTTCACCATTCCTTGTTGGTTTCTCTTCAACCCGGCCTAGAACTCTGTAAATAGCTCTTCCTTAAACTTTTCTAATCATTTATTTTGAATGTTGACTGTTTCTTTCCAGGACCCTGACTGATATGACCCTTACCTCCATTAAATATACCACATATTTATATGGACAATCTGTTTCCTCTCATTAAAATGTGGACTTCCTGAGGGTGGAGATTTCGCTTCTGATTTGCAGTTGTTCCCTGCCGTATCCTCAGTTCCCAGCACGTAGGGGGCACTCCCGTAGTTGCCAAGTACACTGATGAATAATATTTTCCTCCTGAATCCCTCTGGGTTGTCTTGCACATTCAATTTGGAAATCACTAGCTTAAAGTAAAAAATATGTATTGTTCTTTGCCTGATTTTACTAACTCTTGGACTAATTCAGCCTAATTCCCATCTGCTCCAGTGCTCTGATTATTTTTAAATCACAAGAAATGTAATTTAATATCAAACCCTCCTAGAAGATCTGGCCTCCCACAAGCTTCCTATAATAAGGGCTCCAATAGCTACTGAGCCAATCATGGGGAAGACTTCATTCCTTCACTTTTCTGTGCTGTCTTCAAGTGAACAGATTTGTCCTACTCCATCCTGATTTCTGCTTTAAGATCTTTCCTTCCTTTCTTCCAATAATGACACTCAAAACTGCCTTCCAAAAGTACAGCCTTGGCTTCCCCACTTCTTCCCTATTCTTAACAAGAGAAAAATCACTCAACATCTTGTTTCCTCAGCTTACTTTCTTCATTTGCATACAATGCTCCATTATTTAATTAACTTAGGAATTCTAGGGTTTAGTTGACTAAATCAGACTTGTGTTTAGCAACAACATCCCTTCAAGCAGAATAACTCATTAAACAGCAAGTAGTTTTTTAAGATCAGAAACACAAAAATCCTTTCCTGTCCTTCAATGTGAAAATGTGGGCTATTGCTTCTCACTGAATTACCTAATGCCTATCAAACATGCCCAGCACTTTACTTGTAGATAAGCCAGACCATTTTTCACAGGTTTGATTTTTTTTTTCCTCTGCATTAACCAAAAAAATGCATCTGGGTGCTGAGAGTTGCTACTGTACTGAACAGAAGAGCCTGATCTTCCAGACAACCTCCTGGAACCTGCTGAGGTGGCTGCGGGAGGGAGAACACAAGTGGCAAGAAACCTGCTGAATTCTACAGCCAGGAGGAAACAGTTTGTAAACACCATCACTTCCACGCGCACGTGGCTCCATTTTTAAATGCTGTGCTCCTCTCTGGCTATATATAGTGGCACGAGTCAGAGTTTTCTCACTTGGTTTTAAGTTTCTTGATCTGCAAGTCAAAACATTGTGATGCGCAGAGAGTCTTGGGGAAGAAGAAGAAACTAGCTGCAATATTATTAAAGTGAAACGGCTGTCTGTTACAACCAAAATGGATCATCTTGCACAAATAGTTTCACACAAAAAAAGGTAAACATTTCTTTCACTTGAGCTTGAACAACATATATGTGTTTCCCTCCGTATTAGTTTGCTAGGGATGCCATAACAAGTACCACAGACTGGGTGTCTTCAGCTCTTAGGCTGGAAGCCCACAATCAAGGTGGTAGCAGAGTGGGTTCCTTCTGATGCCCGTGAAGGAATATCTGTTCCATATTGTTCTCTTGGATTCTGTTAGTTTACTAGCAATCGGGGGTTCCTTGGCTTTAATACATCATCCCTATGTCTGCTTTTTTCTTCACATGGTGTTCTCCTAAGGTGTGTGTCTGTGTCCAAACTTCCCCTTTGTATGAAGACAGGAGTCATTTTAGATTAGAAGCGTCCCTAATCCAGTATGACCTCATCCTAACTTAACTAATTACACGTGCAATCATTCCATTTCCAAATAAGGTCACATTCTGAGGTTAGGACTTCAACATGAGTTATTTTGGCAGGGGCAGGGGTGGGAAAAACACACAATATAATCCATAACAAATGGGTAAAAAAACCCCCTAAAATTAGTTCTCCAAAGATGCTAAGAGACTACTTTACTCAAACCCTTTGTTTTTTTACTGAGAAATAGAAAAGTAAAGTGACTTGTTCAGGACTTCCTGGCAGAGTTAGTAACAAAGATCCAGAACACAGAGCTTCCGGTGCTTTCCTGAGCACATGGTACTGCCTTTAGTGACATTCCTCCTGAAGTGGAGACCAGTTTTGCATTTACAGAGGGGGAAGCAGCAGCGGCGGCCTGTCCTGTCTGGGAAACCTGCCCAGGGTGATGTGGTACATCTATACCAGCTTACTTTGTGAGGCTCATTCACCATTGGCAGACTGAGGGAGGGAAAGCTAGGTTAAGAATACTGAAAAACAAATCCAACTGAATGCCAGACACAGTACCTGGCTCTGGCTCTGAGCTCCAAGATAGTTTGACTTCATAAGTTAAAGTATTGATAATTTTAGTAGTGAAATGAATTACTGTGAAAGCATTTAGTGTTCTATGGTATAAAGTGTTTTCCCATCCGTTATCTCCTTTGTTCCCTGCAAATGCTGAGAGACAAGCATTTCTATTTGTCAGAAAGAAAAACTCAGGTTCAAAGACAAGTGATTGTCTTAGCTATGGTGTTACAGCCTGACTTGATAAAGCTGAGATGTTATCTCAGGTTTGGATTCAAATTCCAGTGCTCTCTTTCTTATTGTTCTGAGAAGAATAAAATTTAAAAATCTGGGGGGCTGGGTGAGAAAAGGTGTCTACGACATGCAGACATGGACAACAGTATGGTGACAGCCAGAGGAAAGGGGGCTGAGGCAGGTAGAAGTGGGCAGAGGGGGATAAATGGGGATGGAAAGAGGCTGGACTTTGGGTGGTGGGTGCATGGACTCAGTGTGCGGATGATGGTTTGTTGGGGTGTACACTCAAGACCTGCATGGCTATGTGAACCAATGTCACCCCAATAAATTCAAGAAAATGAAAAATAAATAAATAAATAACAATTAATTTAAAATTGAAAAACAGAAAAATCTTAAGTTCATAAATATATGGGCAGTTACCTTCCATTTTTTTCTACCCCTCCTTTGAAATGGAAATTTGGGACAGCCGCCCACAGGCCAACCACCCCTCTCTGAAAATCCCTCCAAGTACTTGAGCACCCACTGCTTTGCACTCAGCTGACGGCCATAAACTATGGGAAGGCGATGACAGTCTATCACCAGATCCGAGGGAGTCACAGAAGCTCAGGATTTGGATCGGCCTACAGGGTTTCGAAGTAATGGTGTCTGTTTTGTACACAAGGAGGCTAAGGCCCTAGGTCATAGAGCAAGTTAAAAACTGGGCACCCTGATGCTGGCCCCCTGTGTTCTGGTGACTATAGGATGTGGCCCTCTTTTCAATAAGAGAATGATCAGCTGAAAAAAGTCCTCATTGAACTGCTTTTATCCCATATTCTCTGAAGGCAAGAAAGGTCATTAAAGATGCATGGGAGAGAAAGCAAAAGAGTATAATACAGTGCAACAATGATGTTCAAAGTTATTAAATTGGCAGCCCCAGAGCCCTTGGCAGATAAAGCAGCTCCCCTGCATGGAAATGAAGAGAGGTCACATGCTGCAGGGCAGGGTTTCTTTCTACAGAGGCCCCGTTACAGTTCCAGGGGAAAGAACGTTGATTCCTTCCAGGGAGTCTGTGGAAAAGACGGGATGTGTTTCTTTTCTGGCTGTCCAAGATTCACAAAAGAGACAGGAAGTTTGAGGCTCTATTACTGATGACCTTCTCACAGAATATGCTGCACCTCATTGTTAAAAATAACCTCACTCATAGGTGAAGTATTTCATGGTCTTCATACAGACATGGGAAGTTTTGGTAGAAGTCTTGAAAAGAATAAAGAAGACAAAAGAGAGAAGAAAGGAAGAGGCACAGAAGGCTGGGGGTTGGTCTCACTGTTCCCTGGTCTTTCTGGACCTCGAAGGGGTCATCTCTTTGACCTCAGGGCCTCGTCACCTCTGAGTGGTTTTCCAGATGTCCTCAAGTCATCTTGGCCATTGTCCCCACTGCTATATGGATCGGGTTTTGTCGTCACCCATGGGCACCTTTGCTATCTCTACCCGGTAAGGTCCACCTTGCTCAGCAATGTTTGCCAGGTCCTTGGAAATCCAGCTTCTGTTGTTCCTACTCTATCGCTCCAGGTGACTCACCTGTTGGCCACAGTTGGCCACTTGCCACTCCTCAAACACATCACTTGTTGCCACTGCCTTGAGCATGCCTTTTTCTCTTTCCCTCCTTGATCAACATTCTCCCCGAGAATCAGGGCTCAGCTGAGAAGCTCCCTTTGCTGAGAAACATTCAGGTCAGAATAAATCACTCCCTATCCTAGCTCTGTCTCTGGGGCTCGGCTCTGAGCTTCCTATTTTAAGCTTTGGTTCTTTTGATTAGACCTAAACACAAAGCCATTTGTAAACCAATGCCAGACCTAGATAAGTTTTTCAAAATTTCATTTTGAAGTAATTGTAGATTTACAGAAAAGTTGCATAGACAGTACAGCAAACTCTCAGCTAATAAACTTTTAGAATCATGGAGCATTTTATAGAAACATACAGAGTGAGATTATAGGCGCCTATATCCTTAGCTCCCATCTCAACATTGTGTTTCAGATTTTTTTTTAAAAGATAGAAACCATTACTGTTATTTTTAAAGTCCTCTGTATCATTCTCTCTGATCGTCCTCAGAATTAATCACTCTCCTTATTGGGTGTTTATGACTAACTGGCATGCTTTTTACATATGTAATTAGAATGTATACATGATTGTTTTGTATGCTGTCAAGCTTTATACATAGAATATTTTTTGGTATATATCAATCACTTGTTCATGTTTTGCTTTTTTATGTGTTTATGATTTTCTAGCTCTCATTTATTCATTTACTCTTCAGTAGAATAGTTTATTATATGGATACAGAGCCACTGATGCTATTTGATTGCTAGACATTTCAGTTTCTCATTTTTTTTTTTAGTGTCAACCAAGCGAAACCTACAATGCACACTGAGGCACAGGTTTTATTAGCAAAATGAGGTGGTGGATCTGAACTGACCCAGGAACTCTAAAATTCCCTCCCTGGAGCACTATTCACGCTCTCATGGAAGAAAAAAATTAGAGACATCAAAATAATATTTTTGTCAATGGTGAAAGGTTTCTTGCTCCTTTTGGTTCAGCAAAACATCTTTTTTTTCTTTAGATACATAAAAAAAGCAGGGTGAAGGGAGGCTACCAGAGTTTTTTTTGTACAGAAATACACATACAACAGAGACCCCATTAGCCTCTGCTCAGCTCTCCAAAACCCTTGGAATGGAAGTTTGTACTATTATACAAAATAGTAAAATTCAGCTAAAGTGTACCTGGAATCTTCTCTCTTTTCAATTCTAGTTTCCTGTGTCTAGCCCTGGCTCAGATCGCTTTCATTGTTCCCTGAAATAATAAACAGTTAAAAAAAAAATCACCCAGGCTATGCAAGATATAATTGTTTTTCCCTATAGAGTTTTAAAATACGAGAGTTACACCTATAAATAATTCTACAGAAAAGAGGAGACTCAGCCAGCTCTACTATTTTGTGAGCTAATTAAACAAGAACTTGGATTTTATTTCTTAATGATTTTATCAAGATTGCAAGGAAGGCGAGAAATGTGATTACAAGGTGTTCAGGCAGGAAAATAGATAACTTATATCAACTCAGAGTTCCCTCTGGTTCCATTGGGACATTTGCATTTATCGCCCTTTCCCTTCTGCTTATTATGAGAGTATCAATCTCATAGACATGGTAATAGGATGGAGACATTGGGATGAATATGGTAGTGTCTGCCCTTAAGAAGCCACTAGCCACTTTCTTGAATATGTGAAAACATAATTGAGAGAAAGAGAGAGCGAGAAAGGGGGGGGCGGAGAGAGGTGGCATGGTCTCTGGGGGAGGCAGGAGATTGGGTCAGAGCGCTAAAACGTAGGAGAGTAAGTGAGTTCCACATGGAGGGGGTATGTGAGCAAAGGCATGGAGTCATAAAAGGTTCTTGCTGCCTCTAAGGAATACCTGCACTAGCACAGCTACTTGGAACCTAAATCCTTGGTTTCCATGGTTTGGTCAATTCCACTACTACCCAAACTACGATGTAGGAGAAATAATACAACTTGGGCCAAGAGAATAATAATACACTGGAGTGCACCACATACCAGCTGCATAGAACCACTGTCTATTCTCTGAGGGCCATGAATTTTCCAGCCTCCATGTGTTTGGTGCACCCCTACTTTGTATGACATTCTCTGTGTGCTCTACTTCCCTGTGGCCTCACGCATCCTTAAAGCTCATGTACCTAAAACTTCGAGAGAAACTCTTTCTCTTCGGGCAGAGGAACTAGAAAACTGGGTCCCTGTAGTTCAAAGACAGTATGTGTATATGTATGTATGTGGGGGGTGGAGAATCTTCAGTAATTTTCTTCCTCCCTTCTCTCTCATTGCTTTTCTCTCAAGGTGAGCCAAGTCACGGAGGATGTGAAATGGCATATGAAACCTAAAACCCTGACTTTTAGGAAAGAAGACCCTGGAGAGCAGCAACCTGTGGGGACTGGAGAACGGAGAGAAGTCATGGGGAGAAAAGTGGTGGAGAGAAAAAAACCCCTAAATCTGTGCAGGAATTCCCAGACTCACCACTGAGTTGCACATGCATTGAAATGGCCAGAGGTAGCTTAGCAAATGCTTCCAGACTGAACTGTGGTAAAACAAAGGGTTTCCCCCTGGGTCGTGTACACATGAAGGAGACAGATGAGCTGTGCAAATGCTTTCAACGCTGAACTGACGGAGAAACCACAGCTAAGAGATGCCAGGTGTGGCAAGAACCGCACCAGGTTCTGGTAATTCAAACAAAAAGCAAAACAAACAAAAGGAAAACATTCTCTGTAGGCTTTTAACAGGACCAGACTCAGAGAAGCAGTGTGACACACTGCCCGTGATACAATCCAAAATTACATCATCCAAAAGAGGCAGGGAAATCTCACCAAATCTCCACAGGAAGGATCATCAGCTGACACCTGTCTTTGAGATGACTCATATGCTGAAATTACTGGGCAAAGTTTTTAAAATACTTATTGTAACTATGTTCCATGAAGTAAGAAGAAGAAAAAAAACTTGTGAAGTCATAAGGCAAGAAATAGAAAATATGAAGATGAACCAAATGAAAAACATTACAGATATAAAATAAGACAAAATTTTACTGAATGAATTCAATAGCAGAGTGGAGAGGGCAGAAAAGAGTCATTATATTTGAAAATAAATCAATAGAAATGCTCCTTTCTGAACAAGAGAGACAAAAATAAAATTGAAAAAAAAAATGAGCAGCATCCCAGGGACCTGTGGGACAAGCCTTGCATTTATGTGACTGGAATTCCAGGAGAGGGAAATAAGATTGGTGCTGACAAAAAAGAGCTGAAAATTCCCAAATTTGGTGAAAGCCATAAATGTACAGATAAAAGAGCCTGAGAAAACCCTCAATAAGGACAAGCAGAGACATCAGAATGAAACTACTGAAATCTGAAGATAAGGAAAGGATCCTGAACGTGGCATATAAAAACTCTAACACATTACATATAGGAGAGCGATTCACATGACAGTGTATTTCTGTGAAAATCATGGGAGCCAGAAGACAGCGTAATAACCTATTTCAGATGCTGAAATCAAAGAGCTATTAATTCAGAATTCTATGTCCACCGAAAATATCATTGCAGAAAAAAGGTGAAATGAAGACATTCTTGGGCCAAGAAAAGAAATAGGTAATAGAACTCATAGGAAAAGTCCTGCTTTAAAAGAAATGATAGCAGTTCTTTAATCAAAAGAGAAGTGATACTAATGAAAAACTTGGAACATCAGGAATGAAAGAACAACAACAAAAATGGTAACTGGATGGGTAAATAAAATAGCCTTTTTTCTCCTTTAAGTTCTTTAAAATGATATTCTCTCACACAGTTTTCAGTTTCTTAGAGAAGTACATTTGAGAACTATAGCACAAAGGAGGGAGCATAAAAACTCAATGTGATTGCATGTCTCCTCATTTTTCTTTAGGTGGTATAATATGAACTTTGTGTAGACTGAACAGATAGGTGTGACTATTTTAATCACTTGCGCAACCACTAAACCATTGGGACATAGTCAAAAAGTAAATAGATCAACTAAAATTGAATACTAAAAATATTCAAATAACCAAAGGCTGACAGGGGTAACAGAAGAATAGAAAAGAGGGAGCAAACATAAAAACAACAAAATTATAGACTTAAATATAATTGTATCAATAATTTTATTCAGTGCAAATGTTCGAGGCAAAACTTTTCAAAAGGTGATCAAATTTTAACAAAATTAAGAGTCAACTCTATACTATCTATAAGAAAACCACTTTAAATATCATGAAATCGCATGAAAGTAAAAAGAGAAAAGTTGTACGACGCAAATACTAGTCAAAAGAAAACAACTGGAATGACTATGTTAGTGTCACACAAAGTGTATTCCAAAGCAAGGAAAATTACTCAGGATAAAGAAGGGCATAATGTAATGATAAAAGAGTCCATCCACCAAGAAGACATAACAGTCTTACATGTGTTGCACCAAATAACAGAGCTTCAACATGCACAAAGCAAAAACTGATGGAGATGGAAGAAATAGATAAATTAAAAATTATGCTTAGATGATGACCATTCCTCTTAGTAATTAAAAGGACAAGTAAGCACAAAGTCAGCAAGTGTATAGCAGTTCTGAGTGAGACTCAGCCAACTTGACGTACATGGATGATTCAACACAACAGAACGAAGGTACACTTTTTTCAAGTGGTGGTGATACTGCCACCAAGACAGGCAATGCCTTGGTCACAAAACAAACCTTAAAAAACTTTTAAGTGATTTAAATAATACAAAGTATGTTCTCAGACCACAATAATGTTAAGCTACATAATCAATAACAGAAAGATGTTTAAAAATACTTAAAAATTAAATAACACACTTCTAAATAATGCATTGGTCAAAGAGGAAGTCTCAGGGAACATTAGAAGACATTTTGAACTAAATAAAAATGAAAACGCCTCATGACATGGTCAGTTTTATGTGATCAACTTAGCTACCTTCTTGTCCTTGTTATTTAATATACATGAATCTAGGTGCTGCTGTGAGGTCAATATCATTAAAATCTACAGTCATTTTACTTTTAACCAGGTAGATGATTAATTGAAAGGCTAAAATCAAGATATATTAGAACAGTATCTCTCTAAATTACCTTATTTGAACTACCGTGAGCATGTTGAATGGAAGAAAAGATTCGAGTAATAAGAAATAGCCCAGTTCTTTTCTGAACTCAACTATACAATGATTCTTCCACACAGATGAATATTTATCAAGTACCCTCAGTGCGCCAGTTATTGCATTTAACTTAAAGATTACACCAAAAATTAAAATAAATGAGTGAATGAATCCTCAATAAACTTTGTGTGGATCTTAGAGAATGACTAGGGAATGAGCATAAAAGTCCATTCCAGGCAGAGGGAAAGGGTATAAACAAAGAATCAAAAATAGAATAAGAAAAAATTATAGCCTGAGAAGTACAGCTTGGCAGTTACAAAGTAGTCATAAGGATTTAAAGTACAGCATAGAAAATATAGTCAATAATATTATAATGACTATGCATGGTGCCAGGTAGGCACTGGAAATATTGGGGGCATCACTTTGTAAAGTATATGATTGTCTAACCACTATGCCATACATCTGAAAGCAATACAAAATAATATGAAATGTCAACTGTAATTGAAAGAAAAAAATTTCAATTAAACAAAAGAAAAAAAAATATGGTCTGAGAAACTACCTTTCTGCCCCTACTTTCCTTTTGCAGGTCTCTGACAATAGGAAGTGGGTACCCCTGCCGTGAGGCAATCCAAGCATATGGAGCTATTGAGTGGGCTGTTGGGAGAGCAACAGATGTTCACAGAATGGTTAACTAATCCAAAGAGTGGGAAAGGGAGAGATGGAACACAGGCTCCGGCCAAGGCAAGTTTTGTGCTCCCAGTCAAATTTTTACAGCATCTTTAATTTGAAAACTACTATGCACATTTGGGCAAAAACACTTGTCCGACTGCAAGCTATCCAGGTTCAGTCTACACTTCATTTGAATCCTATTAAAATACACTTTTCTTAAGTATCCTTCTTAGGATATCTAGAAAGTCTAATTCTTCAATTTAATTATATGAGAGTGGAGATTATAATGCATATGAAAAACAAAGGGAATTACCCAGAGAAAGGCATTTCCTTGAGGAAGAAATCACCTCCCACAAAGTAAAAGAAACCTTTTATTTTTTAATTAATATTTTCATTTCCTGATGATTTTAGAGAGGAAAGGGGAGAGGGAGGGAGGGAGAGACAGAGAAGGAGAGAGAGAGAGAGGTTGAATTGTTGTTCCTTTTATTTATGTATTTATTGGTTGATTCTTGCTTCTTGTATGTACTCTGACCAGGGACAGAACCCACAACCGTGGCATATCAGGACAACACTCTGGCCAACTGAGCCACCCAGCCAGGTGCAAGAAATCTTTCAGTTTTTTCCCTCTTATAAATGAAGTATAGAGAGTGGGTAGTCTAAAATCTAAGTTAAAAGCTACCACTGCAGATATTTTTTATTTTATGCTATAGGACTTTATAAAAGGAAAGGTGATTCTACTATAACCCTGGGTAATTTTTGTAGAGAAAGCAGAGATGTGTTGCTGCCCAAATGCTGAAATGACTATTTGGCTTATGCAGAATTATTTGAAGTATTAGCTCACTTAGGGCAAATCCGATAAGTATTAATACTCTCATGATCTAATTCATCAGCCTTTCCAAAGTGACTAAGGCATACTCTTCAAAGATTTTTTCTAATTTTATTCCTAAAGTATTCATTGTTTTGTTTATTCTCCTTATCAAAAGTCACAGATTACATTTCATTTGCTCCACTACTAGATCCATTTCAAAATAAAGTAATGTTTGCATTGAATGGTAAAATACCTGCATTCCAGGAATGAAACATAAATAGAGAGGAGTCAAGACACAGCCAGCAATAATAGGTGGCTTTGAAGCTAGGAGGAGAAGCCTTAGAGAGAATGGACAAATAATGAAAATTGACTTGACTACATCATAAACCTGCATGGGAAAGACTGCTCTAAAAGTTCCATTTTGAATAAATATTATGTGGTAAATTAGAGTTAATTTGTTAATAGAGGTGATCTAAATATGTACTTTAAAACACACTATAAAATATTCTAGATCAGAGTTTTGACTTGATTGAAAAATAGTTATCCTTAATTTAGTAGCTAAGGACCTTGAGCTGTTCATTAGTCTCAGACCAATGATGTTGGTGAGTCTCAGACCAATAATGGAGAGTCTACAAATGAACCTAGAATATAACGTGCATTTTTATAGACAGCTGCGAGCTTAAAGTTTCTTATCCATAAACAGCAACCTCTTGCTTATTATCTGCATAAGCTTAGAAGCAGAAAATACATATACTTCAACCAAACAATTTCTTCCCTAGGAAGCATAAAATACTGAGTGAGTTCGTATTTAAATATGTCCTTGGGCATGATGAATCAACAATATATGTGTGTGTAAGATATGGATCCCTTATAATAAGAAATCTTTAGATAGTCTAGCCTTTTTCTTTTTGCATAAGAAAGCTTAGTCAACGTCCTTTGGGATGATCAATTCTTGACAGCAACTGCAATGGAAAATTAATATTTGCTTAACAGGACTTGTGATATTCCAGAGAACACTGATATGGGAGTGAAAGTGACCCTTACCTAGCTAAATTTCTACAGTAGAAATATTTATCGGTGTATTTTTAAGCTTTCCACTTCTGCCATTTTAAAAAGGACTTATATATAAAATTTGCAAGATGATGCCAATGCAGTTCTTATGGTAAAATTTATAGTGTTATATGACTACATTAGAAAAGAAAGAAAGACATAAAAATCAATGATATTTTTATCTTAAGAAGATAGAACAAAGAACAAATTAAACTCAAAGTAAATAAATAAAAGAGAATAATAAAAATAAGAGTGAAAGAAGGCAAACAATAAGGGAAATCAACAATGTCCAAATTTGGTTCTTTGAAAAGGTTGGTAAATGTAATGAATATGATTAATCAAGAAAAATGAGAAAACAAGTATGACCAATATCAGAAATAAGAGAGGTAACTTTTTTATAGACATTATAAAGAAATCATGAAAAGTTACATACAACTTCATGCCAGTGAACTGTACACGTAGATGAAACAGGGACATTTTATGAAAGACAACTTAGCAAGATTGATGCAATAAGAAATAGAAAGTGTGATCAAGTGGAGTCCACCAGAGAATTTAATTTTAATTAAAAATTTCCCTCTCAGGTGCAAATGACTTCATTGATGAATACTATCAAATATTTAAGAAATACATGATATCAAACTTATATCTACCTTTTCGGAGAAATAAAAGATACAGGACCAGCTTTCAATTCATTTTATGAAGCCAGAATACTTTGATGCCAATCCAGACAAGAACATTATAAAAAAACAAAACAAAACAACAATACTAACAGCAAAAGCCTGATCAATACCTCTCATGAATCCAGACACAAAAATCTTTAACAAAATATTAGTAAAGAAAATATAGTAATACAGCTTTTAAAACACTATATACATAGTCTGGCAGAAGTAACGCCTACGTGAGTGTGGCTGGTAGGGAAATAATATGGGTGTAATAATATATAGTTTTAATTTGAACATTTCACCTAAAATGTCATATGGTGTGCTTGGGTGTGATATTATTATGTTACAGAATTACATGCTTATGAATTTGTAATAAAATATTTTATAATAAAAAAGGGGTGCTATTTGTGCTGGACCCTGTATAATGATTAAATAATATTTAGTCTAGGAATTCTAGGTTGGTTCAACATACAAAATTCAATTAATGCAATTCACCACATTTAAAGATTAAAATAGAAAAGGCATATGACCATTTCAATTGCCACAAAATAACTATTTTTATAATATTTAACATTCAATCATATAAAAAATTCTCAGCAAACTAGAAATATAGGAATGTCTTCAACTTAACAAAATGCATCTGCTAAAAACTTATACTGATATCATAATTATGAAATATTAAGCCTTCCCTCCCAAAACTGGCAAGAGGCACAGTTGTCCATTGGTAGTACTTCTGTTTAATATTTTACCAGAGATCTTAGTGCAACGAAGACAAATAACACTGCACAGATGGTAAAGGAAAAAGTAAAGCCATCCTTATCTGAAGCTGTCATAACTGTGTATACAAAAATCCAATGAAATCTATAACGACAAGAAAATTGACCAAATGAAAGGTAAATTTATCAATATTGTGGACACAAACCATTATAGTGCAAGTAATTGGGCTCTCATATACCAGCAATAAACATTAAAATTTTTTTTAAAGATTTTATTTATTCATTTTTAGAGAGAGGAGAAAGGAGGGAGAAAGAGAGGGAGAGAAACATTAATGTGTCAGAGAAACATCGGTTGGTTGCCTCTTGCTCAACCCCAACTTGGGACCTGGTCCACAATCCAGGCATGTGCCCTGACAGGGAATTGAACCGGCGACTTTTTGGTTTTCAGGCCAGTGCTCAATCCACTGAGCCACCAGCCAGGGCAACATTAAAAAAATTTTAAGGTGCTGGTTACAATATCGCACAAAACATACTCATTAAGGTTAAATATAATGAAAGACGTACAAAAGCTCTAGGCTGACACTTGAAATGTTGCTGAGAGAAATTGGAAAAGGCATAAATAAATAGAAATATATACCATGCTCTGGGATTGGAAGATTGAACATTATTTAAAAAGTTCTTTCTCTCCAAATAGATCTAAAAATTCAATGCATTTCTAATCAAAGACCCAGCAGCTTTGTATTTTTTTAATAGAAACAAACAAGTTCCTCCTGAAATTTATATAGAAATGCAAATATCTAGAATAACCAGAAGGATCTTGAGAAAGAACAAAGTTGGGGAGCTTCTAAACTTAGTATAAAGCCACAATAACAAAAATAATAAGATTTTGTTACAAATGTAAACAAATAGATCAATGCAATAGAACTGAGATTCCAGAAATAGACGCACATTTGTATGTTCAGTTGATTTTTTTGCAAAACTTTTCAACAAATTGTGCTGATAAAACTGGATATCCATCTGGGAAAAAATAAGTAAACCTCAACTTCTACTTCCTATCTTAAGTAAAAATTAATTTTAGTTGGATCATAGACTAGTTAAAACTGTAAGAATTAGAGAAGAAAATGTAGGAGAATATCTTTTTGAACTTAAAGTAGGCAAAGATTTCTTTGTACACAATAAGCACTAAACATTAAAGGAAATGAATAAATTATCCTTCATCCAAATGAAAAATTTTCTGCTTATCAAAAGGCTTTGGTGTAGAAATGAAAAAAATATTTGCAAAACATATCCTGACAAAGGACTTTTAAGTTCTGACAAACTAAAAAAATGACTTTATCAATAACCCAGATAAAACCAACATAGAAAGAGCAATAAATATTTGAAAAAATTAAAAATAATACTGCCATTTACAATATCATTTAAAATGTAAGATATTTAGGATTAAATTCAATGAAGTATTTAGGAATTTACTCAGAAATTCAAGGTTGGTTAAATATGTAAAATTATATTAATGTAATTTAATTAATGCATCCAGGAAAGGTAAATAACTTATTTGTATGAAAATTACTCAATTTTTAAAAATGTGCAAAAGACTTGAATAGTCACTTCACAAACACTAATATACAAATGGACAGCAAGCATATAAAAGTGTTCAACATTATTAATTTTCAGGCAAATGCAAATAAAAAGCAGTACTTTACCACTACACATCCAATAGAATAAATATAATTAAAAACACTGACAACACCAAATGCTGGTGAGGAGGTGGAACACCTCTAATTACCCATCTATTGCTGATGTGAGGATAAAATGTTGCAATCATTTTGGAAGCAGTTCTGGTAGTTTCTTAAAAGGATAAACATATACCCACCATATGATACAGAGTTTTCACTCTTAGGTATTTACCCAGTAAAAATGAAAATACATAACCACATCAACATTCATACACAAATGTTCATAGCCACCTCATCTATCATAATGCCAAACTGATAATATCCCAAATGGCCATCAACAGGAGAATTGATAAACTATGACATAGTCATACAATGGAATCCTGTCCAGGTATAACAGGCAAAGAACTATTGATACACACAGCGACAGAGATGAATTTCAAACACATTCAAGTTGAACAGAAAACAGTACATTACTAAATGCATGAGGTTCTAGAAGACGTAAAACTAACCTACAATGAAAGGAACCAGTACACTGGTTCCTTCTTGGGGCGTGTGATTGGGAAGGTACACAGTGAAACTTGTTAGGGTAATGAAAATGTTCTGTATATTGATGGGGTTGGGTTACTTCTTCCAAGTCACTGGACTTTATCGTCAAGGTGTATGTATTTTACCGTATGTAGATTATATCTCAATTTTTAAAAGGGCTACACACGTGGTTAGTTATGGGAGCTGATATTTGCTTCTGCTTGCCCCAGAAGCATTGAATTTCCTTTCCTTTTTGTCTGTTGCTGAGATATACATCAAGTGATAATAAAAACAGCAGATTTTGACAATACTGAAATTGGTCTGACCACTGGGGAGATATCTTTTAAGACAAAATAACTGACTTAAATGTTCAGAAGGATTGGGCTGAATTCAGAAAATCAATTGAATTTACATATTATCTCTTTTCCCTAAGATATTCCACAGGTAAGCAAAACATATTATATAAAGGTATCAAGAACTTATGGTGCGTTTGGAAAAGTGCCATTCAGCTTTATAAGAAATTAAACAAATATCACATGTAGAGATAGATTCCTATTCATGAATTTTAACTTATCTAATTTCACTGACATGATATAAAAAGTCCTTTGAACTGTTCCTCCTTCTTATTTGGCATACTTAGAACTGCAGTGGGTAGCTAGGTAAACATCAAGGAAAAATCATGCAAAATACAATAGCACAGGCATTGTGCCTTTCCATGATTCTTTTTCCTGATAATTAACATTTGCCAGCATGTCCATTGTATACACACCACCCCTGGGGTGGCTTTGAAGGTGAGTAAGTAGGAAAGATTCTAATCTCTATTCTCAACAACAGCGTGTTAGTTTTTTGGTTGACTTAAATTGTGTAATAAAGGTCTATTCATATATTTAGCATTATCTGGTCCAATGTTACGGAGCACTTTGCATTTATGAATTCAAAGTGTCCAGGGAAGGAAATCTAATTCCCTTGTTCATGCCAACCTTCATGGATAAAGTATTAACAAGAAAAAATACTAAAGGAGATTCCAATTTCATGTATTGAACCTTTGCTTGGACTGATTTATAACCGCCAAGGCCACTCCAAGCTACGTATGGTACTCAAAACTCACTGGGTGCTCATGTCTCTCTTCCTCTATTTAGGATGTTCTTTCTCCTTTTCCCTGCTGGCTAAAGTGCCACTTTTCACTCAAGGCTGTGCAAATACCACAGCCTCTCCTTTAGGTATTTTAAATGTATTTGCTTCCATCTCTGTGTTTTCTAGAGAACGGGGAGCTCTTTGTAATGTTCACCTTTATGTCCTTGTGGCCTAGCTCACAGTAGGTGTTAAATGTTTGATGAAGGACCAGATGAACTATACAGAGCAGAGATTTTGGAACACCATCACCTCTACAATTTGATTAGGTGTCAACTTCATGATGATCATTTCAGCTCAAGCTTTTCAGTTATTCTGGATTTATTTATTTTTTTTAACTTGTGTCCTCCAGTAATATTAGGTTTTTTTATCTCCAGCCTAATCTGGTTTCACGTCTATGAGTCGGCTTTCAATTGTGCCATAGGAAATGATGTACTTTTTTTTTCTATGTTCTTGACTCCAAACTCTTTCATGGTTTATGTCTGGTCACCCCTAACAGAGCGTGTCATTTATCCTCCATGAAACTAACTGTCCAGATTACTCATTGTTTAATGCCCCCCTGTCAGCTTTCTAGGCTTCAAGAAACCTGAGCACCTTCAAGCTCTATTCCTCTCCAGGATATTCATCATAGGGAGTGCTTTCTGCCATCATGAATACCTTTCCTTTTCCTCCTAAAAACAAATCGGGGATCAATGTGCAGATCTCTCTCCCATCAGGCTTTCCGACTTGTTTCATTGGTTTCTTCCACTATCCTGTGCAATATTAAAAGTACCATGGAAATCTTGGTGAGTTATCGGCACCTGCAGTGACTTTTCCCCATCTCTTAAATTTGCAATGAGAAACTCTGCTTAAATAACCCTGAAAACGAACGGCAGGCCTTATTTATTTCCATGGATCCCGGCTTCTCTAGCTTTGCCAGATGACTGCATATGTATTTCACTGTTTGTCTGTTTGCTTTTTATAGATTTAAAATCTCAGGCAAAAGAAAAACAAAATAAGACACTGCCTGTGGCTGTCCATCAAGCAAGTAAAGGATGCTATAATTAGATAAAATTTCAGCAAAATAAACTCCAGCAAACAGGAAGGCCTAGTTACACAACAATGGAAACAGAAGTCAATGACGATTTGTTATTCACTCATACTGTCATGATCGATATATATTTATGTACACATGCATATAAGTATATACATAAATGCACATAGATACATATTTTTAAAGCTATGCCAACAAAGAAAGAGCATTTGCATTACTGTTTAGGTGGCTTACTTTGGGTATGGTCAAAAGAAAGATTCGTAGGGCAATTTTCAGGGCACATGTGTTGCCATGTTCCCCTGGATTATGTATGGGGTATGTTTATCACATGGTCCACTTACCACTGTGATTAAGAGAGCTCTGAGGTTGGAATATGGTGAAGAATGATTGAGAAAAGGAAGGTGTGTAGAGGTAAAGCAAAATATTGCCTATAGAAACTAGACTTCTAGGGAAGGTGAAGAGGAAATGAATTGTAGGAAAAGCAGAAATAGCTGATTATTTAGGTCTGGGACTCAGAGGCAGAGGAGAGATTTTCTTTGACTTCTGTTCTCCTTGGCAAGCAGTAGGGACTGTCCCTGCCTTAAGTCCCGAAATGAGAGTTGACTCTGCTTAGTGTGACAACTATCACGACAGTTGCCTTTCAACTGCTTCCCCCATGTTATTCCTACTCTACTACTTCTCAAACTTTAATGAATTCTGGATCCATTCTGCACCTTTCACCAAAAAACACACATCTACCCACCTATGACTGTATAATTTCAGGGAATGACACAACAATACACAAAACAAAGTGCAGACAAAAAGAAAGTCAATGGTACAACATGAAAAGCAAACCAAAACCAAATGTTGGATTTAAGGCAAAAAGCACAAAACTGCAAAGAGAAGATAATTTCATGGGTAAAGTCAGACACGGACACTTGACTGTTCTGAACTCTTATGTCCTGAAGGCCACTGCATTGAAATACCTAAAGCCAAATGACGAGAACACAGGGAAATTTTAGGGACGAAGTTAAGGACACAGTGTGGTAGAGGAGAATTTCATATTTCTCTGTTTTTGACGGATTGAAAAGACAAAGCAAAGGAAGAAAGTGGAGGATTGAAGTAATATAATTGAAAAACTTGATCTAATATGTGTACGTGTTTGTGTGTGTGATTCTCTGCAAATAGCTTCTGAGTACCCATGGAACATTTGCAAACACCTACCATAGATTTTTAAGCCAAAAAATAATTTCAATAAATAAATTAAAAGGTAGAACCAGTTAAAATAGAAAAAAATTACAAGCATTTTCGAATTAAATCTCTCTACTAATTCTTGGACCAAAAAGGAAATAAAACTCTAATTAAGGATTATCTATAAAATAACTGAAATGTTACCTATCTGATCTACAAAATACAGTTTAAATTCACTTATAAAAAAGTTTAGAAAATTAGTAAATTATAACCGAAGACACAAAAAGAACAAAAAATAACATGTGGATTCACTTAAAAATCCACTCAACAAACAT
>VMDR010017095.1:0-20457 GCA_007922815.1 Macrotus californicus | reverse complement strand
AATAATATTTACCTTTAAAAAAGAAAAGAGTTATGCTCTTTGCAACAACATGGATAAATCTAGAGAACATTTAGCTGAGTAATATAAGCCAGACACAAAAAGCCAAATACAATATGATCTCACTTATGTGTAGAATCTAAAAAGTTGAAACAGAGAATAGAATAGTTACCAGAGACTTGAGGTGAGGAAGAGAGATATTGATCAAAGGTTACAAACTTTCATTTATGAGATAAATAAGTTCTATATAAAATCATAAATAAAAGAGAAGACATTACAACTGATACCAAAGGATCATAAGAGATGACTGTGATCAATTATATGCCAACAAATTTGACAACCTAAAAGAAATGGATGAATTTCTAGAAACATGCAACCTACCAAGACTGAATCTCCCAACAAACAAAAGTCCAGGGCCAGATGGCTTCCCTGGACTTCCCCAACATTCAAAGAAGAATAATACCAATTTTCTCAAGCTCTTTCAAGAAATAGAAGAAGAGGGAATGCTTTAATCTCATTTACAAGGCGATGATTACCCTAATACCAAAACCAGAAAGATCACCACAAAAAAAGAAAATTATAGGCCAATATCCCTGATGAACATAAAGGCAAAAATCCTCGAGAAATTATTAGCAAAATGAATTCAAAACATTGAAAGGATCACATACCACAATCAAATGGGATTTATTCCAGGGATGCAAAGATGGTCCAATGTCCATAGATCAATAGACATGACATACCACGTTAACAAAATGAAAGATAAAATTCATATGATCATCTCAATGATGCAAAAAAAAAAGCCTTTGACAAAATTCATGATTTATTTATGATAAAAAAAACTCTCAACAAACTGGGTATAGAGGAAACATACCTCAACATAATAAAGGTCATATATGACAAGCCTATAGTTAAGACACTTAACAGTAAAAAGCTGAAAGTTTTTCCTCTGAGATCAGGAACAAGACAAGGATGCTTACTCTTAACACTTTTATTCAACACAGTATTGGAAGTCCTAGCCAAAACAATTAGACAAGAAAAAAAAATAAAAGTCATCCAAATAAAAAGAAGTACAACTGTCACTACTTGCAAATGACAAGAAATAACAAGTGTTGAAGAGGAGGTGGAGAAAAGGAAACCCTTGGGTGCTGCTGGTTGGAATGTAAATTGGTGCAGCCACCATGGAAAACAGTATGGAAGTTTCTCAAAAAATTAAAACTAGAACTACCATATACTCCAGCAATTCCACTTCTGAATATATATCTGAAGGAAATGAAAACACTAGAAAATGAAAACTCAAAAAGATATATACATCCTCATGTTCATCGCAGCACTATTTACAAAAGTCAAGATATGGAAACAACTTAAGTGTTCATTACAGATGAATGGATAAAGGCAATGTACTACATATATAAAATATAATATTATCAGTCATAAAAAGAATAAAATCTTGCCATTGGCTACAATGTGAATGGACCTTGAGGGCAGTATGCTAAGTGAAATAAGCCAGACAAAGAAAGATCAATATGGTATGATCTTACTTATATGGGAATCTTTAAAAAAAAAAGGAAGAAAAAAAGAGCCAAGCTCATAAATACAGAGAACATATTGATTGTCAGAGGTGGGGGAGGCAGTGGGAGTGAAATGAATGAGGTACAAGCTTCCAATTATTAAATAAATAAGTTGTGGGAAGGTAATGTACACCATGATAACTACAGTATATCTTAAAAGTTCTCATCACAAGAAAAAACTTTTGTTACTATGTACGGTGATGAATGTTAACTAGACTTATCGTGGTGATCATTTTGCAATACATACAAATATTGAATCATTATGTTTTTACCTGAAACTAATGTAATGTTGTATGTCAATTATACCACAATTTTTTAAATTACTTTATTGTTGTTCAATTACAGTTTACATTTTCCCCCCACCACTCCCCCCCCCACCCCAGCCAATCCCATCCCCCCTCCCCCGCTCCCACCCTCCCCCTTGGTTATGTCCATGTATCCTTTATAGTGTTTCCTGGAAACCCTTCCCCTCTGGTCATTGTTAGATTGTTCTTAATTTCAATGTCTCTGGTTGTATTTTGTTTGCTGTTTTCTTTTGTTGATTATGTTCCAGTTAAAGGTGAGATCATGTGGTACAATTTTTTAAAAAATAAATTGAATGTTCCTTTTAGGTAATGTTCACTGAACTAGCAAGTAGTAACGCTAAACCTGTACTCTGGAAGCATTTGACCCCACAGTGCTTTCTTGTTGTCTGTGCTTTTTCCACTCTCCCACACTGAGGGGCACTTGCAGTGTGAAGTTCATCCAATACACTCTATATTGTAAAGGGATTGATATTCAGATTGTCAGAATTGAGAGGATACCCATCAGTTGCTTTCTGTAGGTAATTTTTATTAATTATAACTGAGTTTAAATCATGGCAAAACACCCAGCCAATGTCCAGCACATAGTAGATATTCACTGTTTTTTTCCTGTATCTGTGATAAACATCAACAAATATTTCATAACTGTGTCATGAGATGGCTCTACTAAACATCCAATGACCCAGAAACAGCCCAAGTATGTGAAACTGTGTGATAATTTGAATATCATAAGAATTAGAAATATGTGGGTCCTTTTCCTGATCTCTACTGAGAAAGTAGTTCAGATCTTTGAAGATGCAGAGCTTTCTGAGGCCACATCCCATAATGGCATGGGAAGCATGCAACTGCTGGACACAGGTATACTCTTTGGGAAACTATTCCATAACCCATGTGTTTAATGCAGCATTTCTGTACTGGTACACAGTGGTACACATACATGTACACACAGAAGGTGGAGTCAAATTAGGTCAGAAACATGAAGTTCCTCTGGAGCAAGACATCAGACCCTTTATTATTCAATCATACACATGAAGCTCATTACAATGCAATGTTTCAAATAACGCATTGTTTCCTGATGCATTTAAACATGAGAACCTTTCTTTACACTTATTTTTTTATTGTTGTTCAAGTACAGTTGTCTGCATTTTCCCCCCTCAACTCCCCCAACCCCAGCCATCCCTAGCTCCCTCCCCTGATTCCACCTACCCTTGGTTTTGTCCATGTGTCCTTTATAGTTGTTCCTGAAAACTGTTTATTTTTATAGGAACAGAATTTAGGACACTCCAATCTGTCCTTTGGGTTTCAATAATGTTGAGCCATATTGCTGATAAACTGTTCTAATAAAAACAATTAAAATGATGAATAAAATCTATTTATATTTACATGTGTACATATATATTTCTTGTTCTCATGTGTATATATGTACATACATACACATGATAGAAATATAAATTACCGGGCAAAAACTAAAGAAAAATTGAAATTAGAGAGATTATAGCAGAGTAAGGAAGCTACTTTTGCCCTAAGGATAAAATCAACCTAATCAGCTTTTTCTTTTGGTGACTTTGTTTGGTGAGGGAGGCAAACATCAGAGCCCAGGCCCCACACAGGGTGGGAGCTCTACCAGAGGACCCTCCGGAGTAGGCTGGGCTTGCTTAGGGTAAGGCTGACCCTGAAGGAAACCAGCTGTGCAGGCTTGTGGCTGTGCTCCAGGCCCCTCCATCCATCCCCCTTGTAAAGGTGGTCCTAGAACAGGAACCCCTCTGGTCCCCCGGCAGAAGCCACCACAGATTGTCTCTGGAGAGAGGCACTTGCATCCTAGGCTTTCAGTTGTTGCTAAAAGTACATGTTCAGGCCAGTGACCCCTCACTGTCCACTCCTTAGCTGAGTATTGCTCATCTCTGGCCTAAATTTCATAATAGACTTTTTATAGGTTTTCCTGACCCTAGCTTCCACCTCCAAGGTAAGTTGAGTGTCTTTCCTCTATGCTCCCATAATGCGTTATTTGCTATACTTATCATTTTAGTTTTTCTGTTTGATGTGTTGTGCCTCCCAAAAGACTGTGAACCCCTCAAAAGCAGAGACCATGCCATATTCATTTTGTGTTCCCAGCACTTATCACTCCTCCCTGCACCCAGCCCCAAGGACGGAGCATGCATCCAATAGTGTTTATTCAATGAGTGAAAAACCCTTTCCTGGAAGTGTGGAACCTGAAAGGAAGAGTTCCAGTGTGTGAATAAGGCAGGTAACTCCTGATATGTAAGGCCATCTCCTCTGCCTTGGCTTTCCACAGCCACCTTGGTTTATCCCCAGACCATAGGTCCCCAGTTGTGGGGATGATGTGAATGCAGGCCTTTGGGACATTTGTCTTAAAAGAAGTAACCTTATTTTGAGGGACATGAGAGTCTAGGGAGACAAGGAGCAGAGGATGAGGAAATAGAAGAATGCAGAAAATGGAGAGACCCAAGTGAACAACAGCTGTCATGAAAATGAGAATGAGATCTCTGTACAAAACACCCAGTTTGAGCCCCGCTCCACCACATGCTGGTCATCTGGATCAAGTCACTTAACTTCTCTGAACCTCAGGCTCCTCATCTGTTATATCAAAGCAGTAATGATGTCAATCCTGCTGCATACAGTTGTTTTTTTTTTTAATGAGATAATGGATTTGAAATTGTTCTGTAATTCAAAAAGAGCAATGAAACTAAATTTTGCATTGTGGTTTTTGGTTATTATGATTGGTGATATTTAAAAAGAGACCCAAAGTGCAAAGGAAACACAGAAGTAGAGTAAAGAGAAGTTGAAGACAAAAAAACAAACAAACACCACTCTGATAGAAGCAGATCCTCAACTGTCATCAAGGCACTGAAGCCCACATGTGGGAACTCAAATTCTAGACAATGGGCAAAACTACATGTTGGCTAAGAACAAAGGCTTCAAAGTAAGGCGGAGTGAAATCCAAGCTACTATTAGTGTGACTTTAGATCAGTTATTTATTAGAAGGCTCTCTACCCTCAGCTAGAAAATGAGGATAAAAATTGTAGCTACCTTTTAGGTAATGGTGAAAATTAAACGAGGTTCAATCATCCTTTTAATAAATATATATTAACTGTTATGTGCCAAACATCTTGGCACTAGGGGTACAGCAGTGAGTAAGATACAAAAGACCCTGCCTTCAGGTTGCTTTCAATCTAGTGGAAAGGCAAAGTGATAAACAAATGAATATGCATTGAAGTATTAGGTAGTAAAATAGTGTAGGAAGAAAGTTGAAGCAGAGTAGGGTGAGGAGCTGGGGCATGGCAGTATCTGAGTCCGATGGTTGGAGGTGTGGTTTGTGGAGTGTTTAGCACAAGATAGACTCGATGAGCAGCAGGTAGTATTCAGACTGACCCTTTTCTGAGAAGTCCATAGAAGCCATGCCTATGAGTCTTCTCTAGTGTTCCCTAGGTAATCACGCTAGATTCAAACAATCCAGGAAATTCCCATAGGATGGGCACATAAATAAGGAAGTTTCACTTTTTTATTTGACAAGAACATATTGAGTCCCACTTTGTGCCAGGCTCTGAGAACATCAAATCAAATGGGACCCAGTTCCTAGTTATAACAGAGTGCCTGGTTTAGTAGGCTAAGATAAACAGGTGTCCCAGAAGACCATCTATGTGAGTTGAACATGAAGTTGGCCATCAGGGCCTCTGAAAATATTAATCACTGTCAATCTTTCTCATCCCTTTGGTGTGGTACATATTATTCCACCCCCTCTGTCTTCTCCTGTGGCCCAGCCCCCTCCAACACCCACCTGCCTCACACAGTTGTCTTGTTAATCAAGTCTTCAGCAACCATTAGCTGGGTGGAGATACTTACATCAATGATAAGGAATGACATCTGATTGTGACATTTTTCCAGCTGATTTCTGTCTGAGGGCCTGGCCTATATTCCTTTCTTGTCAAGCACTGAGCCCAGGAGAAAAGCTATTATCTTATCTGGGTGCCCACTCTGGGTGCTTTATTCTCATTGAAGGGATGGAACTAGTTATCCATCAAACCAGACAGCATTTCTATTTTCTTGGACGGATACTCCTCCGAACTTTGAGGTAGATTAAAAGAATTGGAAATACAGACTATGAGAGATAGAAGAGGTTTTTAATGATTGTCTCATCCAACTTCTTCATTTTATAGATGAGGAAATTGAGACCCCAGGAGGTGAAGTGCCTTATTCAATGTTGCCAAGAGTTGTGGCAGAGTGGGGTTAAGACCAGAGGTGGGAGAAGCTGGGAATAACAGGCGTTTGTAACGTTCATTTACACATTTTCCTAATTTTGTCCACAAAGAAAACCTCTCATTGCATTTAACTTAGAACTATAAAATTCCAAACCATGAGAATCCCTTAAAACTTTTCATTTGATATGATTGTCACTCTCTTACTCTCTAAATTGCCTTTCAGATTTACTAACAAAATCCCTCCAACCAGGAACAAGAAAATGGCTTAACACATTGTGAACCTAATATTCCCTAGGTACTATTTTAGGCAGTTTAATGAGGCACTTCCTCTGAGTGAAGAGATCGTATAACTCAGCTAAAGTCATGGGGTCAGGAAATTGGACCTGTCTGACTCAAAAGCCCGATTTACCACAAAATGGCTTTTGTTCCCCCATACCTGCCAGGCAGTTTCTATCAGTCATCTCACTAATCAGGTAAGAGAAGCTTCACAAGCACACTGACTACTAGCACAGTGCCCAGCACACAGTAGGCCCTCAATAAAGAAAGGGCAATTCCCTCTGCCCTTCTCTGTAAGTGTCAAGAATAGATTTGAGTCATTTTTCTTGTGAATATTTAATAGTATCAATATACATTCATATACAACATATGTATAATATAAGATACAAAAATTTAGATGTATATGGCTATATTTTAATTTAATTGTGGGAAATATTATTAAATCTATCTCTATGTATTAACCTACCTTTTTCAGTAATTTTTGGATAGGCACTTTCCTGAAAGAGAAAACATCATTGAAAAATATCACATACTCTGAAGGGGAGTTTGAATTCTATTCAGCAAATTTTCCTGTTCTAGAAAAATTGTGTAGAAGGAGACTCATCTGAGATCCCAGGAGAGCAGCATCTCAGGGGTTTGGCTTCACTTTCTGGATTTATCATTCTTTAAATTGTTCATAGTATGTCCTATATAAATATTATAGAGGGACCAGGAGTTAGGAAATCTGGTTTGTTTTATGTAAGCAACAATGCACTAAGATTTTTTTAAGTTTAAAACACAGGCTTTGGTAGAACTTTTGATTAACCTAAAACCCTCCTGAAACTGAACATTCTGAAGGCCACTTTTAAAATAATAAATTTTAGACATAAGAGCATCAGCATCGTGCAGTGGTGTGAAGGTGCCTGTACTGGGAGGCAAAGGTTACCTACCGTTGACACTTGAAGACACCTTACTCATAGTACGGCCCAAGCTATCATTTTATAGCTGTGCGAACTGGACCCAGAGACAAGCTATAGCTGACAAGGCTGGGACAGAACCAGGTAAATGAATGCTGCTTGGTAATTTTTTTAGATTATTCTTTATATGCTCTAAAATATGAATTTCTTTCTGCAAAGAAAAATAGGCTTTACTAGGCACAAGTCATATGGATTCACCTGCTTGCTTGGAACGTTGCAATGATTTGACTCCATGGACACCTCCATCAACGCCATCTGTAGCAGGACCTGCCGGGCCCTTTCTGCCTCATCTTTACTCTCTCCCATCAGCTCCTTACTCTGCCAGTCTCCCTCCTCCCATGGAGCCCAGTCTGGGCTCTTGCCTCTGCCTGGAGAAGTATTCCCTTGCTGCTCCCTAATTAACTCCCACTCAACCTTGGGATCAAGCTGCACCTTCTCAGGGAAATCTTGCTGATCTTCCTGACCAGGTAAAATGTGCAGATATGGGCTATCAGAGCACCTGGTAACTTCTTCATAGCTCTGATCACAGACATATCTTAACACTGGTATACTGAATTACTCGATTCTTTATTCTCCCTACCTGCTATAAACTCCAGCATAGTAAAGATGATGCCTAGAACAAAATCAATGAATGAATGAAAATCAGACCTAAAAGTTTCTCCCAGACCTTCCAAACTAGCCAGTTTCATGAGGGCCTCTAGAGTCCTGGTCTCAGGCTGCTCAGGCTCCCATTGCCAGTGTAATCCCAACCCCTTCCCTAGACAGAATTAAAAGAATACACTGGAGAGTTATAACAGCTGAAGAAAAAAAGAGAGGTTCTTGTTCCTGGGTCACTTCCTCTGGATCGGAGAATCTCAGTATCATGATAAAGAAGAGAGAAAATTAACAAAGGAGCCAGATGGACTCAGGCTACATAACCAGGACCAGACCTGAGTCAGGGAGGAAGGACAGAGGAGAGAGTGAGGAAAGAAAGAGATAAAAGAAGCCACAACGTCTGGATGTTAGCATTTGAGAGCATTTAATGAGCGGTTCTTTTGGAGCTATGGGATATGGGAGAAATGAAAAGGAGAGAAAATAGGGCTGTAAAAGTATATTATGGGTTATGAACTGGATTCCTTATAGTATTTTTTTCAGAGAAGCAGAAATACATGTTGCTAAGCAATGGAGGGAACAACTTAGAAGAAAAAGCAATTTGAAAAGCAAACCATTTCCTCACACTATTTTTTGATAGGTCAGTGCTAGTCTGGTCTTCTGGCATACCATTCTCTGCAAAAATTAAACCACTTCAGGAATTTGTTTTTAGCTGTATGCTTCATCTATGAGTGATTCCTAGACAAAGATAGGTGGATATAATCCAAACTCAGGATGATCATCCCTGAAAAATGGTGTGGAATTAGAAGTAGAAAGGTAACTTTTAATTTTTATCCATAGATTTCTGTACTATTAACATTTTCCATAGTTTGTGCCACTTACCTAATTTTTAAACAATCAATGTAAAAGCATTACATGCTCATGTTAATTGTGGAATAAATAGCACTTGACTTCCTACATTGCAGGTGCCACTTGATGATACAAGGGAAAATCATGGTCCTGGGCAAGGTTGCTTCCAACTCTGAATGGGTGTCCAGTGATTGAGTGGCAAGTTCAAGAGTTTGGAGGGAGGGACAGTCTGATTTGTGGAGCTAGAGGTTATTTAAATGTGCAAAGGCAGCATAACAGTCAAGATGACCTTCTGTGTCTGTCCCAGGAAGACTCACCAGAGCTTGCCTAGAGGCAAACACGAGATTGCCTGCTCTTGTCCATCTACTTGTTTATGTGTATGCCAAACATCTTGTCTCCTGTGCTCACGCCCCAGATCTCACGGGGCTGCTCTGAATAGCAGTTGTCCCTCTACCTACATTTTAAATGTGTGTGTTTACAGTTTCTAGTTATAAAAATCCACTCCAAAGCCTCTAGAGTTAGCAAAGCAATGGAGAAGTATATGCTACTGAGGAAGGTTGACTGGCCTTGGGACCCATATGCTTATCCCACGAGGCTCATCTTCACCTTGGAGACTTCTCACTTCCTTCCAGGGCTGTCTCCCCAGGGCTGACATGGGGAATGAGAGAGTCCTAGTCCCTTTCCTCAGGACTTTACCCTATGGCCACAGGAGGGCAAGCCTATCAGATGAGAAAATGTAACCCACAAATCCTCCATGGGTTCCAGCCACTTGCACAGTAGTAGGGGCATCGTCCAGTGATCCTCTTGAGCAGACCTGATTTCACACTTCCTTAAATATCCAGAAAGATGAACTTTGAGTTTACTTACATTCAGAGAACATGCTACTCTGAGGACCTTGTCATGGCCAAACCCACTCCTCATACTAATCACAGAGGAGGCAAGAAGCATCACTCAACCTTCAGATATCCACCCTCAGAGGCTGCTAACTTGCAGAAGTAAGTGTACTCACAGCATTCTAGAATGCACAGGGATCCCCTGCTGGAATTGCACCAGCTCAGTCTGCTTTGTCATGTCCGTGCAGACCTTTTCTCTAGCTGAGAAAAAAGAGTAAGAGAGGAAGGCAGAAGAGTTTCCGATGGAAAAACGTGGACCAAATACACAGACAGGAAGTCACTAAGTTGCATTCAAAGCTTTATTCTTACCAAAGTTTGGGGGTTGTGCTAACTCTGGTAGGCTGTCTTGATAAAGAAGCAAAGTGCAGAGGTGAAGCAATGAGGTTCTACATTACTGAGATGGTGAGGGGCCAGGGGCTGGTGAAGTTCTAGCAGGTAGAGCAGGCAGTGAATTCGAGAGAAAAGCTGTTTTTCTGATTTTAACAGCAGCAGTCATCCTCATGATCACAACAGCATACAGGACCGCAGGACCTCATAGGAATAATTCCCAAACAGCCTATCCTAGAGCAGCAGCAACACCCAGAGCTGCAGCAACCAGAGCTGCAGCATCCAGAGCTTCCAGAATCCTGACAGCACCCAGCTGATCCTGAATTGCACTCCTGGGGTCGTTGGACCCAGCGTCTGAGAGGACTCACCCCAAAGGTCCGGGGAGCCAGGCAGCTGTAGCTAGTGGAACAGGGAGCAGAGCATGGATCAGGGACACAGGACAGGGTGGCCGAGCCACTTGCAGGAGCCTGAACGTAGTAGGTCTGGCAAGGAGAAGTATACTGAACATAGTATCTCTGGGCCTGGCATGGAGCTGGGCACTTCACATATGTCTGGCAGGGAGTTGGGCATTTCACATAGGTCGTCTGGCATGGAGCAGGGCACTTCACAAGCGTCTGGCAAGGAGTTGCGCATTTCACATAGGTTTGAGTTGGGCATGGAGCTGGGCACTTCACACAGGTTGTCTCGCATGGAGCTTGACATGTCACATAGGTTTGAGTTGAGCATGGAGCCACAGCTTTCACAGAAGTAACTTTGGCACCTTGCCCAGCCCCCAATCCCGAACCTTTCACACAAGATGGAGGGAACTGCACCTGCTTCTGCTGGTCACACATCTTTCTGTGGCTTTGCAAAATCTGAAAGGAGAGTTTTCATCAAAACTAGGGAGATTTCCAGGGGCACCTATAGCAGCAATAGCCTTCAAGAAGGTTACAGGCACCCAGAAGCTGTCAACCAGGCATTAAGGTGGACTCAGCCACCTTAGGCTCAGCTCTTGTTCTTTTATCTGGCTGTGTGACTTTGGATAAGTCACCACTCACCACTGGGCTTCAGTTTCCATAATGGAAAATGAAGGGCTTGAACAAGTGATGTTTGCATTTCTACCCAACTCTCTAAGCCTCCCCTCCTCCCCTTACTCATTTTAGTGTCTGCATTATAAATTCTTCTTGGAAAATTGTTGTTTCCCACTGATTTTACTTTGCCATCAATTTGTTCAATGGTGGCTTTCCTTCCTCCTGCACAGCCAGGCATGCCCAGGGAAGGCAATTTGACATCAACAGACCCCAAGCCAACATGAGTCTCAAGCTGAGCCTGACAGACCCTAACAAGGCCAAATTTGAATAAGTTTCCACCATTGCTCTTTAGATCAGCTAGACTATCATTACCTCATTAATGGACCCAACAGAGGGTGGCATAACTGTACTGGGAGAGAGAGAACAGTGACCTAGTTCTCTGAAAATCCTTTTTCCCATAAGCCCAATGGCTCCACTTGTACCTCTTCCTCTTCCCCAATCCTCCAGGCTCATTTCTTACCAGCTACTGCCATCAGCTTCCTTCAGCAGCTGCCCTCAGTGCCTAGTCCTGACCACCCTCACCCTGCAGTTTTCCATGCCATCTTCAGCAAGGCTCTCTTTCATGCTAGGTCGACTTACCCTCTTTGCTGACAGGAACAAGACTGGAGGAAGCCAGTGATCTGAAGATCTGGCACTGGGGAGACCTTTTATAGGGCAATAGTGAGGCAATTTAATGGCATCTGAATGAAGCACCAGGGATCACGAGGACAAGGGCTGGCATCACATTGGTGAGATTCCTCCCCAGTGTGCCTGGCTCTTAAGTCATAGGCAGGGCATGTCTCTGCTTGACATTGAATTTTCCTGAACATGAGATAAATGATTCCTGATACCTTCTTCATGAAACAAGTCAGTCTTCTTGTACTAGAAGTTAGGAGCTGAGATCCGTCCCTATTGAGCTGTTTCTGGGTTGCTTGAGTCTTCATGGACTTCTCCAAAATGTGGTTAGAGGCTCAGTTTTTCATATGCATCTTTTCAGCCTAAATGGTGTGTTCTTTCTGAGGGTCTTCACAGTGGCTCCTGCTGGTCTGGGCTGCTGTACAGAAAGTTTTGCTCAGTGATCTCTGCCTCAGTATGGCAGCAAGGCCCTCAGAAATGGCTTGTTCCATAGTTTGACAGATTATTCTAAGTTTATTTGGGAAACTAAGTGAGTTCTTGATGATCCCAGACTCTAGGATCTATATCTAGGCTGTCTGTCCTCACCTTCTCATGCCCAATGACCTCCCTATCCTCATCTTTCTGAACCTCATTACCATGCCTAGATCCCCAAGAGCCCAGCACAGGAGGAATTCCAGCCAAATGAACACTGTGTGATAACAATAAAAGTAGACTCTAACATTTAGTTGAATTCTCTTTATGTGCCAAACAGTTCATGAGGTGTACACACTTACAGATGGCCCTATCACTGAGGCCCTGAAAGACTAAGGAAGTTACCTATTGTCACAAGCAAGTAAATAGAGAAGCTAGAATTTAAATGTGGACAGTTAGCTTTCATAAGCCATGATCTTTATCATTACGATACATTACCTCTTGTTTCTGGACATAGCATTGTCCCTGAATCTCTGCCTCATTTCCTTTCCCCAGTGCAATGTATATAGGAAGAGAGATAGAAATTATATGTATTGAGAACTTACTACGTACTGAATGCTGTCTTACTGTTTTATCTGTGTTACTTCATTTGATCTTCATGATAACCCTGTGATGTAGGCTATGTTTTACAGAAAGGAAAATAAGACCCAAAGGCCTAATAATTTCACCAGGATCATCTCATTGGTAGGAAGTGGGGTGTCATTCGAATCCAAGCTTGTCTAGTTTCAGAGTCCATGTTCTTCCCACAAAGCTATGCTGAGTTGCCCACTATAGAAAGTTATCTTGCTCCTGAGTCTAGCACTGGTTCCCAATGACCATGCCCTCAAATCGACCAGCCCAGGCTCCACCATAGTCCCTGCGGCCTGTTAGCTGAAAGGTGCTTCTGCACTTGTCCATAATGAATCCTCAGATACCCCAGGACCCATAAACCTTTATGCTGTAAAGTTTCCTTAATTAAGAAAAACTCCACAACACAAACCCCTACTACTTCATAAACACTTCCCACTCCAAACCAGGTCTTTTAAGGTCTGTCCCTGAACAATTTAGTGCAGGTGGGAAGGGGAGATCCTGCCCCAGGCTTGGAAACTTCCCTGTTTCCTCCTACCATTAGTGCTTCTGGTGGGCTTGTAACACTCCACAGCTTCCTCTGTGAAGCCCACTGGTCCCTCTCCCCAGGGGGATGGTGTAAGTGGGGAGGAAGGTGGTTTCAGAACATTTCAGTGCCTGCTCTTCCCCCTCAGTTACTATTCAGGCCTGATGTTTTATGGAGGAAAGAGAAAAGGGATGATCTTTTATTGGGGCCAGACACTTTACATGGCATAGCTTATCAAATTTTATTCCCATAATAGTGTCTCAAATAAATAAGTAAACAAACAAACAAATGTGCCCAGGCTCACATAACTGGAAGTGATAGATTTGAAATTTGAACCCAGGAATAAGAGACTTTGAATTTTACTGTTTTTTCTACCACAACATGCGGCTTCCAGTATTGAAATCCATGATGTTTTAGAAAACATGCCTTTCAGCACCTAACAGACACAGTCAAGAAACCCACTATCTTACATGCAGGATGGGACAGCTCCACTTTACCGGGAAGAAAATGCCCTAGAAGGCCAGCCATTTCAGGGCACGTCAACAAGGGAGAGAGTTCAAGGCACAAACAGAATGAAGCCCTTGTCCTGGTTCTGCCACTGCCTCACAGGGTGATTCCACTGTGCCCTGCTGTGTCTTCCACTCTAAATTATTTTCACTAAGTTTATCGAGGTAACATTGGTTAATAACATGTAATTTTGAGCTGTACATGATTATAATTTTACATCTGTGTACCCTAATGTGTGTTCCCACCCAGAGTTGTCTCCACCCCTGCCCCTCTTCCCCTCTGCTGTCTGTTATCCAAGTGTTTTTTTGTTTGTTTTATTAGTTCTTTTGTTGCTTTTTGTTTCATATTCCACATATGAATGAAATCATATGATTTTTGTCTTTTTCCATTGACTTACTTCACTTAGCATAACATACTCAAGATCCATAATGTTGTCACAAATGACAATATTTCATCTTTTTTATGACTGAGCATTATATGGAATACTGTGATATATAATAATAGAATATATATATATAGTGATATATATATAATGAAATGTCATATATATATATATATCATCACATTCTTCTTTATCCAATCATCTGTCAATGGCTCTTCCACTCTAAAATAGTTAGATGAGGCCCCCTCCTGGGATAGTCTATGATTGTAGAAGACTATCCTACAAAGGAAATGTGCATTTCCACATCCTAGCCATCCATGGAGTTATTCCCACTAGACTATATGTAATTCCATGCAGTGATAACTGTGGACGAGTTCATTGTATATCATCCGGCTCTAGCGCAAGACCTGGGGACCACTGACTAGACAAACATATAAATGGATGAATAAATGGTGATGCTTTACACCAACAGTGCACCCTAGACCAGCTTCCTTCCTCCATGGTGAGAGCCCATCCTGCTATTAGCCAATTTGTGTGTCTTGTGCCATCTGTGAGCTCTGATTGGCTCACTTCCTGCTCCTTGGGATCAGGTTCTCACTAATGGGTTTGACATCTTCAGGCAGCACTAACATCCCTGGTGAGAGATGCTGTTTCCATGTGCCACCAAAACAGGTGGGTGGGTTGTGCCCTGCCCATTTTATAGGCTGGGAAGGCAAGGCATGGTAAAGTCAGATGACTGGTACAAATGCCAGGGTGACTCACAGGGTTATCTTTGAATCTATTTTTCTCTTTGGACACAAGCTC
Organism: Macrotus californicus; assembly: GCA_007922815.1. NCBI lineage: Eukaryota > Metazoa > Chordata > Mammalia > Chiroptera > Phyllostomidae > Macrotus > Macrotus californicus. The sequence continues at coordinate 5,539 of VMDR010017095.1, read as the reverse complement.
ATAGAATCAGAAACTTGTGGATTCATGCAATAATAGTCCAGTAGACTCATAGGGTAATAGGGAGAGATATTCATGAATTCACAGAATCAGAATCCTGGCATCTCTGAGGTGGAGGGAACTAACACACGTCATCTGTCTGGCCCCTGTCAGAAGAGACAGGTCATCTGACCTAATGGGCTGTTCTTCTTGGGAAGATCTTCTGGTCTCTAAGAGTTCGCTGCAGGCCCTCTGGTTAGCTCATTTCAGGACTTACTACCATCTTCGTAGTCAGGAAATGTATACTAAATAATTCCTAAAAGTCCTGTACAACATCAGCGTCACAAATCCTAACGTTAATTACATGTTTGAAGCTGTGCTCCTCAGGGCATGAACCCCACCAAGATTTTAACTCAATGGTATCACCAGCTCCAATCAGGAGAGCAGAGTGGTAGGTGCCCAAGTTGACATGTTGCTCCCTGAGGGCAGGGCCTGGGTCTCCTCTCATCACGGGAGCTTCCTTTGACCAGTGATTGGAGACACTCTGAGAGCAAAATCTGGGTCCTTTGTGTGTGTGTGTGAAAAAGAAGTGGAAGGAAATGAGAAGCCACACACCTAGAAGAGAAAAGACACAGGAACATTGTATCCAACAAGAAATCTCATTTCTGTGTAAGACTAGAAGATTCCTTCCCTTAGAGCCCATGCCATGTCTGTGTGTCTGTGTTCTGGGCTCAGCTCTAAGACTTGCCCCAGAATCCCTGCACCATTATTTCAGGGACAATCAGGGATCTCTCCCAGATTAGTGAGGCATTATATTGTAGAACCACAGAATGGACAGCCAGCAAGGACCTTTAAAGCATAGGGCTCAGCCTTTGCATTGTAACAGGCCCACAGAAGAGGAAAGAAACTTGCTCAAGGCCACACAACCAGGTCAGAGAAGACTCCAGACAGGAATGTCTGAATCCCATCCAGGGCATGTTCCATTACAACATGTGATCACTAGACAGGCTTGCCAGGGAGCACCCTCACTTGGCCACCTCCTTGTCTCCCTCCCCTACCCCCAAATCCACCATGACTACCACAAGAGCCAATGGAAGTCCTGTAAGGGGCATCCTCCGTGGAGTAGGGAATGTTTTCAAGAATTACAAGGGACTCCCAGGTGTGTACATGTGAGTCATCAAAACATGAGAACCACAGCCATACCTGGCTCACTGTGCTGTGGGCTGTTCTGGGCCAGGGACACAGGGCAAGACAGCACCAGGGCCCTTTCGGTCACAGAAGCCAGGAGACACTGGTGCCCAAATATTCCTCTTTCTCCTGGAATAGCTGGTTTCCTTGACCTCCTGCCAGTCCTTTTCTGACACATTTATTCTGTTATAATACATACAAGGTTACTAGTCCCTCAGGTTTACTTACCACTTTGTAGGACTATTTCATTGCATTTAATCTTACAATTACTTCCTGAAAATTTCAACTGAAATTGCCTCATCTTTGCATTTCAGAATGCAAAGAGATACAGGGAAATCCATGTTCCCCTAGAATCCAATGGATCACGTTCCCTCTTGGACCCCTCCCTCCCATGCATTTCATCCACATTTCCAGTGCAAATAGCATGTTTGGTTCTTTATCTCAACCTCTCCAAGACCTCTACACTCAAGGCCAACTGCAACATTACGAACTAGCACCTTCTTTCACAGAGTGCCTGGTTCTTGTCACAGTTCTGCACATTCCTAGTTTTGTGATCTTAGGTAATTTGCTGAACCTCCTGAACCTCGGTTTGCTCATCTGTAACATGAAGACATTAATAGATCCTGTCACTCTTCTGCTGAAAACATTCTAATGACTTCTTATCCTTTTATGATAAAAGCCGAAGTCTTCACTATCACTTTCAAAGGGAGACACAGACTGCACCCCATGGCCCTATTCCTTACTTCCCTGACTTCCCGCCCCACACTCTATTCCTCAGTCTACTCGCTGACAAACTGGCCTCCTATGGTTCCTCTGACACTCTAGGCACACCCCTGCTTCAGGGAACTTTGCTTTTGCTCTTTTCTCTGCCCAAAGTGTTCTTCTCCCAGGTACTCATTTGGCAGCCTGGCTTACCTCCTTCAAGTTTGTTCAAATATGACCTCAGAGAGGCCTGGTGGTGACCTTGTTTAAAATGATGACGCATACCCACTGGTGTGCTCTGTCCCTCTTCTCAGCTCTCTTTTTCTCCATAGAGTTTATAATGATGTAACACATTACCTAATTTATGCATGTATGTGTTTTCCATTTTCTCCCATCAGAATGTAAACTTTATCAGGTAAGAATCTTCATCTCTTGTGTTCACTGATTTGCCCGCAGTGACATACGCAAGCACTTGGCATACTCAAGACATTTCTGTTGAATGAGTGGATAGCACATTTTTTTCTTATTCATTTGTTTGTCATCTGTCTTCCTTTATTAGAACAAGTTCAATGAGTAAGAAATTATTATCTGTTTTGTTCACACCTATATCCTTAGATCTTAAAACTTCTCTTGGAACATAGTAAATAACCAATAAATATCTTGTAAATGAACCATCCAAGCAAATATTAATGTGAAATAAAGCCTGTGCCTAACATGTGAGTAAGTACTAACTGACTGTTCGTTAGTTTTGCTAGTTATTTCTACCTGTTATCCACTATCAACCATGTGCAGTAATCATAGTTTCATTCAGTCCTGAGCGAAAGGCTGAAAGCAGGTGGGCAGGGTAAGAAATAAGGCTTTTCTTTTAATTCAGAAGAATTGCATCCTAGGAAGGCTGTGACCCTGTCACACTAGCCCCTGGTGAGGCCAACTGGAGAGCATTCCACCCATTCTGGAAAGCGCTGGACCATCACCAACTCTCTCTCTTCTCTCTCTTCCCCCTTCAGTACATCTTTCTCTTGGGCATGCATACACTTGTGTGCACATGCAGTGTGGGCACACATACACTATGGTAATCATTTTAAAAAGTAAGCTTTTTTGCCATACAAGAAAATGAGTGTACAGAAGGAATTCTTCTCACAATTAAAATCAAAATTATTTTTAAAAAGAAACGCAATACTGGTTTGGTGGTGATGAACTCCTTTAGCTTTTTCTTATCTGGAAAGCACTTTATCTGTCTTTCAATTCTAAATGATAGCTTTGCTGGGTAGAATAATCTTGGATGTAGGTCCTTGCTTTTCATCACTTTAAAGATTTCCTGCCACTCCCTCCTAGCCTGCAAAGTTTCTGTTGAAAAATCAGCTGACAGTTTTATGGGAGCTCCCTTGTAGGTAACTAACCACTTTTCTCTTGCTGCTCTTAAGATTCTCTCTTTGGCCCTGGCTGGTGTGACTCAGTGGATTAGGTGCTGGACTGAGAACCAAAGGGTTGCCGGTTTGATTCCCAGTCAGAACACATGCCTGGGTTGCTAGGCCAGGTCCCCAGTAGGGGACACATGAGAGGCAACCACACTTTGATGTTTCTCTCCCTCCCTTTCCCTCTCTCTAAAAAGATAAATAAATAAAATCTTTAAAAAAAAAGATTCTTTGTTTTTAACCTTTTGCATTTTAATTACGATGTGTGTTGGTGTCTTCATCACCACCAAACCAGTATTAAATGAAATTTTAAATGGTTTTCTTTAAGAAGAAGAATAAAAGAGAAATATTAATAATAAAATGGCAATAAATACATATCTGTCAACAATTGAATCCAAAAATCAAAATAAATGAACAAACAGAACAGAAACAGACTCATAGATATAGCAAATATTTTGATGGTTGCCAGATGGCAGGGGTGTTGGGGGAATGGGTGAAAAAGGTGGAGGGATTTGAAGTACAAATAGGTAGTTACAGAATAGTCACAGGAATATAAAATACAGCATAGGAAATATAGTCAATAAATCCTAATAACTATGTATGGTATTAGATGGGTACGAGATCTATTGAGATAATCCCTTAATTTATATAATGTCTAGTCACTGGGGTGTTCAGCTGAAACTAATATAATATTGTATGCCAGCTGAAATTGAAAAATAAAATCTGATTTAACAAATAAAACAATAAAAAACAATATATAAATAAATAAATGACCAAAAAACCAAAAATATTTTCTTCTGCCCCAGACCATAGATACATAGGATGAGAAAATTTAGTGTTGGGTGTGTCTACTTATAGAAAGTTTGTTCTAGTAGCCAAATCTTTTTATATATTTTTATTCATCTTCTCACAAGGCACTTCTAAAAACACCTATCTTAGGAAATAGATGTCTGATAATGACAAAGTTGGTGCTGGTGTTGATAATGAATTTGATAACAAGGACAAGGAAGATGACTAATTTCCAAGCTTGCATTCCCTCCCTTGAAGGACCAGGAACTAACTGCTTTTGTGACAACTTCTGTTACCAACTCAGAATGCCTACATTGGGGGAGGGCTGGGAAAAGAGTTTCCTGGCAAGTACCTCTCTAGGAATGTCCTCCTACCACCCGATCTCCCCCAACTGATGCAATGCCCCAATCATGTCACTTTTGAGTGACGCTCAGATGAGAGTGTCATGGAAATAGGGATGAGATCATGGGCTACATGAACAGTTATCATAACAAACAACCTCAGCTACATCTGGGCCTATAATCTGTGACCAACACTGCCCCAGGCCTGTGAAAAATAGACAAACTTTAGCTTCTGTTCTCACTAAGCTCAAAACTGAATTGGAGAGAGAAGCAGAGATGCCTGAGAAGTTAGATGGTAACACAGACCGTCAATACAAGAGAAAGGAGCAGATAGGGCATGACTGAAGGCAAATCCATGTTTCTCAGTAGGTAGCTTTTTATTTGTTTTTGAAGATTTTCTTTATTTTCAGAGAAGGGAAAAGAAAGAGGGAGGGAGAGGAACATCAATGTGTGGTTGTCTCTCGAGCGCCCTTTACTGGGGACCTGGCCCTCAACCCAGGCATGTGCCCTGACTGGGATTCCAACCAGCAACCCTTTGGCTCTCAGGCCAGCACTCAGTCCACTGAGCCACACCAGCCTGGGCTCAGTAGGCAGCTTTTTAAAATGCTTCCAGGACACCACAGGAGAGCAACTGATTCTGATTTTCTGGGTAGTCTCACATCAGTATTTTTTTAAGATTACTAGTTGATTGTATATACAATCAGTGATAAAAGCCAGTGATCATTTTAGACATAAAGGAAGAGATCCATGTTAGGTGAAGAAATCTGTTAAGGCTTCATGGAAGAGGCAAGGCAGTCCTGGCTACTTACGGGTGTGCAAGAATGAGTTCAGTGGCTGTCCAATTGTGTTCTTGTAAGGGATTACCATCACAGGGACGTAAAGAAATGTTCTGTTTTTTAAGAAAATCAACAGATAGCAGTCTTCTTTTTGCAATTCACAAAAATATTAATGTCCAACATGCTTTCAATTGTATATTAAATATATTTTTATTTAAACCTTTGGCGTTCACTAATGCCTGCACAGATAAACATCATAAACAAAATAAATAATAAAAAGGAAAAAATAAAAGGAAAACTCAAGAATGTGATAACCTGCGTACATGATTAGTCAATGATTTGCATAACATTT
>VMDR010017094.1:0-20432 GCA_007922815.1 Macrotus californicus | reverse complement strand
CTGTGTGTGCATTAGCTCTCCAGAACCGATCTCCTGTCTGCAGATCTGTACTCTTAAGACAACATCTCCTTCATTCCCTCACATGCCAGCCCCTGGGATCCACCATCCTATTCTCTGTTTTTACAAGTTTCGCTTTATTATTATTTTAAATTATATTTTATTAATTATGCTATTTCAGTTGTCCCTATTTTACCACTTGGCCCCCCTCCACCCCCAGGCAGTCCCCACACCCTTGTTCATGTCCATGGGTCATGTGTGTAAGTTCCTTGGCTACTCCATTTCCTATACTGTACTTCATGTCCCCATGGCTATTCTGTAATTTTTGTGCTTCTTAATCCTCTCACCTCTTCACCCATTCCACTGCACCACCCCCCCAATCTGGCAACCACCAAAACACTCTGTATCCCTGATTGTGTCATGGGGGCTTGGGTGGGGGGAGCGGTTTACAGAGGCTGGCTGCTGCTTGTTTGAGAGGGTTTAGGAAGTTGTGAAGCATGAGCTAACACCAGCCATTCATATGGAAAGTCACTGCTAACAGCCTGGGCGGGCCTGCAAGTTGGGTGGGTCAGAGTGTCAGGGGATCCCCAGGGCAGGGCAAACAGTGTGAGCCAGGTGGATGGAGTCTCAGATGTGGCACCCAGCTGCTGGCTCTGTGGCTCTGTTGGGGGAGGGCTCAGAAAGGGGATGGTGGCCTCTGCCTGCCTTTGTCCATGGGAAAAAGCTGTCCCCCAGCTCTCACCTTGATGCCAGACACTTCACTTCTTCCCTGTATGTCACTGGTGCCTTTCAAGCTGCTACCCAGGTGCTGGAGCTCAGAGGGAGTGAGTCTGAGTAAGTCCCTGTGTGGGTTCTTAAGACAGAGGTCCCCAACCTGTTTGGCAGCAGGGACAGGTTTTATGGAAGACAATTTTTCCATGGACTGGAGGTGGGGGATGGTTTCTGGATGATTCAAGCACATTATGTTCAAGCTCACCTCCTGCTGTGTGGCCCGGTTCCTAACAGGCCAGGACCAGTATTGTCCTCTGCCCGGAGGTTGGCAACCCCTGCTTGAAGAGGAACTGCTCAGAAGTTTCTTCCACTGACTCAATCCCTGCTGGTGTTTACAGCCAGAAGTTATGGGGACTTATCTTCCTGGCACTGGAACCCTGGACTGGGGGGCCTGGTATGTGGCTGGGACTCCTCACTCCTGAGATATTGCTCCCAAATGTTTATCCACCACACGTGGATATGGGCCCAGCCTGTTCCGGGTCTCCACAGCTCCTACCAATCTGAGTGGATGTGGTTCTTAAATTCCAAAGTTTTCAGATTCATTCAACTTGATTTCTGATGGTCCTGAGTGATGGTTGTTCTATGTTTTAGTTGTAGTTTTGATGTGGTTGTGCAAGAAGAACTGTGTTTACCTGTGGCATCTAGAATTTGGCTTTTTGATTGTTTATTTTTAAATTGGTCTGACTGACTCATAACACTGTAAATTTGAAGTGCACAATGTGTTGACTTGATGTATCGATGCGTGGCAATATCATCACCACCTTAGCCTTAGCCGATACCTCTGTTACACTGTGTAATTACCATTTCGTGTCTTAGTGGGAAGAAGTTAAGATTTAGTCTGTTAGCCAGTTTGATGTTTATGACACAGTATTGTTGTCTATAATCATTATAGTGTGCAAGTTTGTTTATGTTCCACATGAAAGTGATATTCTGTAGTATTTATCTCTCTCTGTCTGACCCAGCTCACTGAGCATAATGCCCTCCTGATCTTCCTGACTGCATTTTATTTCCTCTATTGACATACATTATGCCTCTTTCAAAAAAAAGTTTTAGTGGTTGCTCTAGGCTTTTCAGTGTATACTTTTAATTTATCACAGTTTACCTTCAAATAATACTATAGTATTTATCACTTCAAATAAACTGGGATGATTATCTTATTGTTGGAGAATATTCTCTGAATAATTGCAATCAACGTTATTATTTTTTTCATTCTTCTTCCTTCAGGCTTCATCACCTTCCTGGGGTGAGTGCTGTGTAAGTTTATCGTCAGTTTTTCTTAGTTTCTAACAAGTACATTTAACGTTATAAATTCCTCTGCAATTGTTCTTTTTGCATCCCACAAGTTTTATGCAGTTTTCATTTCTTTTAAATCTTTTCAATTTTATTTCTTTTCATAGCCTGAGGTAGGAGATGTTGTTGAGGCCACCTGAACCGTGCATGTGACCAAGCCCAGTTAAGGCCTCTGTAGAACCTTTAAGGCTCTTGTTGGTGGGCTCAGAGGTCTACTTCCTGTGTGCTGCACGGACTTACCACCTACCAGTCTGAAGTGGTCGGTTCCTTCTTTGCTCTGTCCTTGCCCTCCCTGTGTAAGGCCCATTTTGCACAGCAACGAGTTGCCTCTCCCAAATGATCACTCAGAGAAGAGCAGAGGCTCCTGGATTTACAGTGGGGCTACATCCTGATAAACCCATCGTAAGCTGAACATATCAGAAGTTGAAAATGCATTTAATACACCTAACCTACAAAATGCCATAGCTTAGCCTAGACAGTTTCTGCTCAAAGCATATCACTTTCTCACCATTGTAAAGTTGAAAATGTGTTAAGTTGAACCATCATAAGTTTGGGATAGTCTATAATTTTGTCTCTGTCAGGCAAGAATGAGAAGGGATGGCCTGCGTGCCCAGGAGTATTAATAAAAATCATCCTTAAAAACATGAAGAGTGGAGGCATGTGTATTCCACAAAAACAAGTCATATATTCCACATCTATTCTTTTGGCCATTAACCCCACCTTTTTAATGTATTGGTTTCCTTTGGATATTGTAACAGTTGCCACAGATTTGATGGTTGGAAACAATACACACGTATTCTTTTATGGCTCCGGAGCTCATAAACTGACAGCAGTATCACTGGGCTTAAATCAAGGTGGCAGCAGGGCTGTGCTCCTTCCAGGTTCACTAGGGTGTCGTTGGGCTGTAGCCTCCTCCGGGGCTCCCCAGGTGTAATCTGAAACCGGCCGACATGAGTGGAGGGCAGGGAAGGACCAGAGAAAGAGTCAGGCCGCTCCAGGTGGGTAGGTGCCGGGTTTAATTACTGAGGGAACTAACGAGGCTTCAAGACGAGTAGATCTCTGCACCCACCTACCGAATCTTAAAAGTTTCTATAGAGGCCCTAACTGGACTCAGTCACATACCCAGTCCAGATAGTCTCAACACATTTCTATTTCAAGGCTGTATTATTGGAGCAGCTTTGGGGAATGGAAAAGGCAAGTGGAGGGTGCACTCCAAAGCATGGGGTGAAGGGGAGGGGAGGAACCTCTGGTTATCCGGGTCCAGCTTGTGGGTCAAACCAGCATTCATGTCTTCTCGATGACCTCCCCCAACAGGCATGAACCTGTTTCCTGTTCTTTTCTGGCTTCCAGAGCTGCATCCCTTGCATTCCTTGGCTCCTGGTCCCTTACTCCATCTTCAAAGCCAGAAACTTAGCATTTTTTTCAGTCATTGTTTTGCCTTCTGTCTCTGCTGTGATCTAGTCTCTTATAAGGACACTTGTGATTATAAGTAGGACTTACCTGCATGATCCACGATAGTCTTCCCATCTCAAGATCCTTAATCACATCTGCAAAGTTCCATTGCCAAATAAAAGACTAATAATAGGTTCTAGAGATGAGGACAAGCTATCGCTGGGGACTGTTACTCAAACTATTCCACATATTCTTAATATCTTATATCTCTAACAAGTCTAAACTTCAATGTCTATCCTTCTTCCAAATAAACAAAGACTTTGTGTTGCTGTCCATGATTTTCAGTTGTAACATTTTTAAAACATACACAAAGTGTGAATGTTTTTATATTGTAAATATTTAGATTACCAATGTGCTTTTCTGATGTTTACTTATTACTTTTTGCAAATCATTTTGTTTTTCTGGATCAATCTCCCTTCTGGCATCTCAAATATATTTTTTAGAAGTTAGTTTACTCAGGTTCTGTATGTATCTAAAATTGTTTTTTTTCCACCTTGACTCTCAAAGTAGTTTAGGTGATTGTATAATTCTCAGTTCACAGTATTTTTTTTCTGCAGATCTATGCCACAGTTCCGAGTCCAGCCCAAGACATTTAGGGATGAATGAATGAATGAGACTTACAGATATTAGAAAGACAAAACAGTGAAAATAGTCCTGGACTAGGGATCAGAACGCCAGGCCTTAAATGTTGGATCTCCTTATTACAGGTTGGCTTTGGCGGGGCCGTTGAACATAGTCTCATTTGAAAATAGGAATAAAAGTCCATATCCTAATTCATGACATCCTTGTGAGATTCAAAATAAATGAAAAGAAAAGACGAATTTGAAAATTCTTTAATTATAAAATTATATAACTTCTGAATGGTCAATTAATTATTATAAAAGAGTTAATATCAATTGACATACATTTTCAAAACAGTGATTTAAATCTGCTTTCACTTACTGAGTTTGAGAGTGTGTCTTTCAAATTCAGAATATTTGATAAGGTTTGTTTCTCACTGCTAAACAATAGAATTATTTTATTCTGCTTCACAGATGTAACTCTTACCTGTAGAATTTCATTATTTCAATTAGTAAAACATATACTGCCATGGCAAAAATAGACATTATGCATTTGAAGACTCTAATATATCAATATAGTGCTTTCTCCTGATGTTTTTTGGAGTACGTTTAAGGATAAATGGTTAATTGGAAAACTTGATATTCCTAGCAGTAATATTTTCTGGACAGGAGATGACTTATTTGAGATTGTTTAAGGGTATTGATTAGATCTGTAGAGAAGATGAAAGACGGAGCTAAAATGAATAATGACCCCAAATCTATAATGCTTAGAAACGTTTTTCTCCTTTTGCACTGCAGTAAGTCACACACAGTCACACGCAGCATTTTATCCTCACATGTAAGATATTCAGAGAAACCACTAGAGATCAGGGTGAGCGAACAAGATAGATTCTTTTTCCATGTTCTACAAGATACACAAACACACACCTCTATGTTTTAGTAGCAGAGTTATCTAGTTAAATTATTCTTGTCTGCCTTGGGTGGTATTTGCTAGGCTTATTTAGAGAAGCTGGTCTATTTACAGGTGTCCTTCCTACATCTTTCTCACTCTGCAATTGAGGAAAAATTACTATTTTTGCCTGGCCTCACTCAATTATGTTTGACAGGCTTCCTCAGAATTTAAATTGATCAGTCTCCCAATTTTCTACTTTGAAATAAAGTCCTCAGCTATTATTGGTTCCCAGTATGTATGTGTGTGTGTGTGTGTGTGTGTGTATAATTTATATATATATATATAAACTAGAAATATAATACTTACTGGTCTGTAAGGTTTTCCTCCACATGTTGACACAAACACCTCATTTACCAAAGCCATTTATAATGGTGGAAACCAAAGCCGAAGCACAATTCATGCTGGGTGGAAGGAGCTGGAAGCAGCTGGGTTAAGCAGAATGACTGCTGTTTGTCCTCTTGGGCATCTTCCGGAGAGGCCTTCATATTTCTTCTCATCATGTCCCAGACATGTGAACCGAAGGGATTGCCGCTTAATGGTCCCAACTAGAGACCATTTTCTCTGGCACTCCATGGGATGGACGCAGGCGCCACCTTGCCCGTCAAATTTTAGGTCTCAGCCTAGGAATGTCCTGTTGCATTGCTGTTGCACTGCTGCAGCTGATCTGGGCATGCTCCTCTGCTACCAGCACAGTACCAAATAAGGGCACAGTACTTATTACATGTAAGATGAATAAAAGCTTTTACTTCTCCTTTAAAAAAATAAAAAAGCTATTGTTTAGTAGCCAAGATAAGCTTTTAAGAATAAAGCTGTTTAAGCTAAAAACTGGTTAATTCTCTTAGTGCTTATGTGTCTTTAGTAGCTCATTACCATCTTCGTGTGGTAAGTTTCCACCTATCCATGAGTTACCGTGCCTGTCTTTGTTATTAACATTTTACTGTTCTTTGCTTCCAACATTTTAGGGTGTTTTTAAAACTTTATTACTTCTTTTGAGGCTTGTTTTTGGGATCTCAAGCTGGTATTTTAAAACTAAGGTCATTGGCCAAGAACCTTTTAGTTAATTCTTTTATAAACATCCTGGTTTTTAAAACCTGCTATCTAAACAGCAATCAATCAGGGAAGGAATACAAAGCCAGTTGGGTCAATTATCCCTTTACTCAGACTCAAAATCAATACCTTCAGTTCTGACGTTGATTTTGTCTAATTATTTAAACTTGGGCAATAGTTTTGATGGGTAAGAACCCTTCCCCTCTCCCCTTCCTCCCCTTCCTCCTCTTCCTTCTTCTTTGCGTTTCACAGGGATTTTTAAGATTCATTCTCCCAATGTCACTTATGGCGTCGAAAGTTGAATGTGTTTTGTTGCATAAAACACCACCGATTGAAGACAGTTACATTTCCACTTCAAATGACCAGTTAGTTTGCTCTGAAGTCCACATTCACTTTGAAATAAACATTAGGCCACTAGCGTGCAGTAAAGAACTGTAAATAGACTTTGGCACAATAATGATACCACCAGCCTGGCGAGGTGTGCTGGCCAGAGCTGGTATTCGGAGGACTCCTCCAGGTCTGGCTCTTGCGCCATCCAGCATTATCACTCCTTCAGCTCAAAGCCACCTCCACGAGGTGAGAAACCTGCCCATCTAGAGAAGCCACGCGGTCACTCACTTTCACATTACCTAATTCTCATTCTCTACACAGTACTTACTACTTACTACTTGATATTTTCTTTGTTTGTTTCTTTTGATTACCCTCCTAGAATTTAAGCTTCAGAGATTTTGTCCATCTTTTTTCACTGCTGAATATGCAACATTTAGAGGAGAGCCAGGAACGTACCATATCCCATCAAATCTAAGATGATGTCAATTGTAGGATACACCATCATTTTATATATGTATACATTTTGAAAACGTCACCATTTAAGCTATGGGACAATGACTTCTTGTCACTTTAGACTTTTATTTAATCTATGGAAAAAAACTCTTTGAGATTCCTTCAGAAAGAACGGAGATTTATCATATATCTTACTGTGCACTCTAAAAATGAGAACATAAGCAAAGTAAATTGGTTAAGCAATTCCCCAAGCAACTTTTCACATACAGTCCAACGCTTCACTGTCAATTTTAAGTGACAAGTTGACAATAAACACTACTTTCCACACAGTATCATTGTCCGTTCCATCAGGAGTGGTGGTGGAGCAATATTTCTTAAAAGATAGTGCTCCATTATTGTCTTTGAGGGTTTTTTCTCCCAAATGACATCATTCTATCTGCAGGTTTTGATGTGCATGAGTGGTCAGTACCTGGGAGGCAGCAACTCTAAGCTAAGACTCACCCTAATTTCAGAGATATCAAAATGTGAAAAGTTATACATCTTAAAATCACAAAAATTGGGTTGTAGGTACTCAGTCAATAAATAATTTTTGAATGCTTGAATAAATGACCATTGTCAACTCTCTGTGTCCTTGGGCAAGCCAGTTTACCCCCTGAGCCTTATTTTTCTCATTTAGAAAAAGAAGATGTTAGGCTAGAAGCCCTCTAAAATCTTGTTTGGCTCAAAGGAGAAAATTCTAGGTCCTTCGTAAGTGGTTGAAGTGGTAGAAATGTGAGGCACTATAATTTTAGTGAACTATTCAAAAAAAACTCTGTCCAATCTCCCCTTCAAGCATTCAAAGTTGCAAGTCAAACAGTGAGAATCCCACCCGGCTGTTCTTTCATGATTGATGAGAGGTGCAAGAGCTCAGCTCAGAAGACAGAAGTTATGTGAAGTGCGGGGATTTTTTTGCCACACTTAGCTGGCCCTTTTCCCTCTCTCCCTGGTCATAGCCGATTAGTATACATCCCAGAGAGAACTGCCTTTAGAGAGAAAACCTCATCAGCAAGAGGACTTACACACGGGAAGGAATGTATGTTTAGCCTTTATATGGCTCAGTTGCCAGGATGTAGGGGAGGAATGACCTCTGGACCCTTTGCCAAAGTTAGAAAGTATTGGAGGCACCAAGCAGAGACCAGACCCCTGTCGGCAGCCACGGGGGCCTCTCTAGCCAACATGAGAACACCTGGCCTGGCTGCAGGTGACCCTATGTGCAGAAGTGAAAAATTCTTGGTTGTCAAGTAAGATATATCTATACATAGCCCTCAGGGGCCTGTATCTCCAGATGTGACTGAACTGCTTTGTAAATATGTCAGTGCCTACGAATTTGGGGAGCACTTCCATGATCCACCAGATGACTCGTGCGTGTGTGTGTGTGTGTGTGTATTCATCATCCAGCTAAAAATGGCCATAGGCCCTGCCCAAGATGGCTACTTATACCAGTTCATCTCTATGGCCTGAAACTTGCTACACATCTCACTGTGTTTCCAGAGGTCTTGTCTTGGATACAGCAACCTCCTGCAAATCAGTGAAAGGACTGAACAAGAATAAGAAAAATTGGGAGTGGTTTCTACTTTGTTTCTTCTTTTAATGAAAGTATCTGACTCTATCGTGGTGCTTTGCTTCCTGCCTGTTTCTTTTCTTCAGTTATATTTCCCCAGAGAACTGAAGAACAATGGGGTGCTTTATTAACTAAAGCCATCACATTCCTTTTTAAAAAACCATCCTGACTCAGATAAGTTCTCATAGGTTGATACCTCAGGAAACACCCATCACAGACTCCTGCCTGAATGTGGGAATCTCCTCTCCTTGGCATAACTTCAGTTTCTACCTCTAGGTCAGAACTCAAGAAGAATCAGAAAGAAGCCCATTTCAAGGTGTAAAAACCACCATATCCTGCCAATTATGAATGCCTTACATTTACTAAAAATTGCTAAGTACGCTGATGATTTTTTGTTAATATGATCATCAAAGGTACTTAGTTATTGGAATTTTTGTGGCCACTAGAAATGCCAGGATATATTTCCTCCTTTGAAATAGCGCAGCCCGAAGTTTCAGACTAACAGTCATGCTCTCCCAGATATATCATTCATGGTAAACTAGAATCCAACATTATGGACAACTAATTACCTGTCACAGTAACCACATGTATGCTTTATATTAGGAGCATTTGGAACAATCTTCCATTCCTGGTCAACTGTTTTTTTAATAGTAAAGGCAAAAGCTTTAAACAAAAAAAATCAAATTATGGAAATTTGACTAAGAAATTGACATAATTCATTCTTAGATGCATGGTAAACAATTAAATTGGAAGATGAGTACAAGATTTGTGTGCTGGGTACACTGTTAAAATGTCAGTCTTTATCACACATAATTCTGTAGGGATGTCAGGCTGGAAATGGAGGTGATAGGAGCTGTGTCTCCTGATTGAGACATAAAATACACCATTTGCCAGTTGCAGGCGACATCATAGAGAGGATCTGATGGGATGATTTTGCTAGGTGCCCTGCTTCCTATATGTGGAAGTTGCCCAAATGTATGGGAATTATATGCCTGGAGGAAGCTCTGTGAAATTTGTCCTTTGTTACAGGTTTTAAGGAAAGATGGTCAAAACTAGTCTCAAATATAAGTGTTCAAAACCCTGGGAAGCCCTAAAATATGATTGTATACAGAACAAATATAGAAAAGAGTTAAACCACAACAAAAAGTGGATACAATTGTAATAGCAACAACTAGAACACAGAGTTGCCCTGGTCAAGCTCTCTCCATTACCCCCATCACTCTGCACTGATGTCTCATTGTATTTAGAATGCAGTTAAAATGTACAAGAATTTTTTTCCCCCTGGCACCCTGACATCAGCTCCTACCACTTCCCTCCCGGCTTCCTGTATTCCTGGCTTCCTCTGCTTCAGCTACCAGAGGTCCCTCACATAATAGCTATTTAATAAATATTTATACAACTCTACAAAAAAATGGAAAAGTTTTATATATGTATATATAAAAATATGTTTGTATGCACTTATGTTTATGTTATTATTTAAATAGAGATGCTTTATGGTTTTAAAAGTACCTTTATATTTTTCTTTGATTTTTATATTCTTTCCAGAAACTTTCCATCAGTTTCTATCAGTTTTCTAAACACTCCCATGTTCTTGGTATTAAATTATTAGGACATAAGCAGTTGGTGGAAGTGATTGATAAAATATACAAGTCAATCAATGCGGCCTGTTGGGGGCATTGAAGAAATATACCAGTACAAAAATAGATGGGAAAAGTGTGTTTACTGCTGTCAGAAAAGATGAAAAAGCCAGTGATTGCAGTTAGACTGAAGGTGAGAACTGCAGCACAGCCCTTCTGAAAGCACGGAAACAAAGTGCAGAGATGCTGCATGAGGTGACTCAGCCGGCCCAGATTCAGTTAGTGCCTGGCCAAGAAGCCATGGCCAGGGGAAACCTCCTGGTTCACAGATATTGTCCTCAAGCCAGAGCAAAACTTCCCACTGCCTTAGGTTGGAACATCTGTGGTGTCTCGAAGCCTCGCTGGTATGAAGGTGCTGATAGCACATTCTATCACTCACCACTTAATGAGGTTAGAAAACCCAGGCTGGTGTGCCTTCAGCAGGAAGAATAATGAGCCTGTGTGTTCAGGTTTTGTTTCTGCCTCTGCCATGAATGGATGGCATTTTCCAGGTCCAGTGAAAACAAACTTACCGGCTTCATCCCAGCTCCAATCCCAGCCTGCTCTGTGAGCCTGGGATTGACCACTGCGCCTGCGCTCACTTGCTCAACCCCGAGCTTTTCCCTTCCTCACTGGTGATAGGACAAAACATCAAGAGAAAGTACTTAGGTGTATTTTACCTATTTCTGAAGTAAGGTGTGAAATTAAATGATTTGGTTTAAAAGCCAGACCGCTGTGTGAAGAACATTCAGTGAAGGGACTATAAGCTAACGGTGGGGTGGGGAGGGAGTGGGGGGCAGATACACCCTTCTCACTCTCCCAGCAAGTTTTTTAAAAAGGTATTTGTGTGGCTCATAATGGGACTAATCTGCCATGAATTATTGTGTGGCAGATTGTATTTTGCAGGATTGATGCTATAATATCCCCAGTTCCACATGCTTTTTAGAACCTCACTTTCCCCCACCAAGGAGTGGAGTACTTTTTTCCACTTGAAATTAGAAATAGAAACAAAGGAGTAAAGAAAGTAGAGGAGATACACCCAGCTTCTAACAATATATCATAAAAATGTGGTGCCGTCCGTTCCCACCCCTCCGCCCCACCTTCTCTTCACACTCTGCCTTGGAACCACGCCACCATGTTTTGAAGACGCTCCAACGGCCCGTGTGAAGAGACCACAAAGAGAGGCCACCAGCCCAGAGAGCCAGCCGGACTCCCAGACATAAGCTTTGACTCAGCTCTCAGTTTGCTATGCAGCCATTGATAACTAATACAGGTTTTATGCTCTTTGCTCCTAACTTTCAGTTTGGCAGCTTGCCACGGTGAACCCTACGTCACTCGCTTTGGGTCACACCCTCCACCTGGAGCAGTCTTCTCCTCTTCGTCTAAGCAAATACACGTTCTTCCTTTTTATTCCCTAACATAATTCAAAATCTCTCCTGTAGGGACTGATGCTATTCGCTTTACTCTGCATATCCCTGTGCACAGTGAACTCCTTTATACTGTTATTTTCATTCATGCACACTTTGCTTTTCTTTCTCTTTGCTTTTTCCCACAAGGCCAAGGCCTGAACACTTAGTTTGAATGAAATTTACTTATGGGAGGGGCAGTGTGGGATGGTGGGTTAGAGCACTGGTTTATGGCCCAGACCACCCAGGTCAGGGTAGTGGCTCTTCAAACCAGCAGTGTACCCTCGAGTGAGCTCCTTAAAGTCTGTATCAGTCAGACTCTTGCCAGAAATAAAACCACTAGGATATCTATGTCTATATCTACATCCATGTCTTTGTCTAGATCTCTATCTATCTACACACACACACATTTATTTCCAGGAATTACCTAAGTGTATATAATTTGGCTGCACAAGTCTAAATTTTGTTTTCTTGCCATACCAGCTGACAAGATCCCAACCCTGGGCAATTCTAGCTGTCTACACTTTTCTTGCAAATTGGTGCTGGAGCAATTTCAGATGGATGGTGAGCAATTCATAGAAGTCCTCATCTTGTCTCTGGTCTTCTCCCTCCCTCTCCTCTTCCTGCTGGTAGTGATTTCAAGCCTGACCTATTCCCCTCTGCTGTATCAGGAAGGGGAATCGTCCTCTTTTCTCAAGCTAGTATCTGTGTTTTTAACGCTGAGTTTTAAGTCACATCCCTGCAGTTTTCTCCTAATACTCCTCCAAACTCTAGCCTATTTCTTTTACTTTCATACTTTCCTGTCTACTTGTTCTTAATCTCAACACATAAATATGCTCCCACTCTTGCCTTTGTCAGTCGTCAGCTACAGGGTCCTCTTGTCAAACAAACATCTTGAGAAAATAGTATATTTTGCTTTCTTTACATCCTCTTTTCATTCACTCTTTTATTCATTGCAATATGACTTCTGCCTCAACTTTCCCACTGAAATGGTGCTTACAAGGCTGATGACCTAAACCATAGATTGAGGAGATGGCTGAAAAGCATCCTGAGTGATCTTGTTCAAGTTTCTGTAGCTCTGGACACTGTTGACCACTACGCTCTGCTTGAACCCCTCTTTTGTCTTCGTGGCACTGTCTTCTCATAACACATATCTCCTTTGATATTCACAGTAATTTCTCAGCCACCCGTTTGCTCAAATTAGCAGGACTTCACATATTTCTGTCTTATCCTCCAATTAAATGTGTGAGAACTAAGGCTTACTTAGTACAAAAAGGCCAGTCCTGTGCCCAAGTGCCAGGTGAAGAAGGAACTGAAGACTGAAAAATTCACTGGGAGAGACTCATTTTTCAGCTGCTGTTACTTCTGATGCTCCACTCAGCATCACTGAGGAAAACCTGGGAGATGTGGGGCCTTGAACAACAACAAAAACGCTGACCAAGCTGAAAAAGTGGATTCACCTAGAGAGAAAAGAAGTTAAGAGTTTTAAATGGCCAATTTAAAAAAAAAATCCTGCCTAACTGAGCATTAGTACATGTTGCATAGAAGTTACCTTTGAATTACATGAAAATAAAAATATTTGTCAAAATATAGCCACTTCATGTAGTTTAGAATATAAATATATATTATTTTATATTTGGGGGGTGTGGTCAAGCTAATTCTATTAGCATCAACTCCCTTGGTTATTGTTTATTGACTCTGTGATTTCGGCAGTTCCTGGCTTATGCAGTATTATTAGTGTTAAATTTGTGGGCTGTAACCTTAGGGTATAAATTTTATAATCTACCATCTGCTGTGAAAATACATGTAATGTGTTTCAGGGATGTGAAATTATCAAGTGTAGAGCAGAGAAAGCTATGGGGCTGTACAATAATCACCTCAACTGGCTGATGGGTAGCCATAAAGAAAGTGCGGTCAGTGGAAAGGGGAATGTGAATGCCTTGAGGTGACAGAGTGAGTCAGTAGTTTTCTGGAAGATCAAATAAGAAATACACTTAAATCTTTATAGAAAGTAGGACACCAGCTTCATCTTTGTTGTCCAGAGCAAAAATAGCTGACGTTTACATCATCCTTATTATTATATATACAAACACTACTCTGAATTCTTCACATTAACCAATTTTTTAATCCTCCCAACAATTCTATGAGGAAGGAATTTTACTCTTTTCACTCGTTATTTCATATACCCCATGATACACAGAGAAATGAGTTCTTTTTCCTGAAGTCACACAGCTCCTAATGGCAAAAATATCATTTCCATTTAAACTCTTCGAGCTGATCATTGCAATAAAAGCTGGACAAAGCTCTCTGGCTCCGTTTCACCAATGTGAATGACCACAGCTACCTCTGTTTTTATTGTAATATTCTTTTATTGCTTTTTCTTTGGCCACAAGAAAAGGACAAGACAGGCAAGTGATACTGTAGAACAAGCAGTATCCAGGATACTGACTCTATTCCCAGAAGGCAAGAGAACAAGAAGTTACGGGTGTCACTCCAGGGACATGAAGGAGGTAAGGGAGGAAGGGGGTGGCTGGCCTGGGGGAGCCGGGTGGGGGAGTGGACAGGCATGTGCAGTGCTCCTGAATCATTGGCATTTCAGATATCTCTAATTCTTTCAAGAGAAAGATGCACATTGGCTTCTAACCCACTTTAGATTATTGGAAGCTGCTAAGACAAATTACTGTAAATGTTCAGCAGATGTGGAAAAAATCTTCTGATGGACTTTTAGGAACTGCATATAAAATAATGTCTTGTTGATACTCTTTGTGGAGGCCAAAATGCTTTGGTATTTGTGTTGTTGGGTTGTAAAAATAAAGCAGTGGAAAGTGTTATAAGTGAATCAACAAGAGTACTTCCTAATTATTGGATATATTTTCACCCTTAAGAGCAAAACCTTTTTGAATGACATGATTTTCTTTTTTTACATCCAAATGACTTATTTTGTCTTTTTGTTCTTTTGGACTGAGATCCCACAGGACTATAGATCTTATAAAATGTAAATTAACCAGGGATCTATTTTCATATTTCAATAACCAGCCTGAACAGCCCCTGTTTGAATATTCCCTGTGATGAGAAACTTACTATTCAGAGACAGCTTATTCTATTTTTAAAAATACAACTCAACCTATCAGAACATCGACATTAGGTAAGTGTCCGAAAATGTTTTCATGATATATAAGGACAACACATTCATCGTGGTTCGTGCCTAAGCAAATGTTTATCTGATAGAGGTGTAGCCAGGATGCTGTTTAGGATCTCTCACTTCCAGCTTAAAGGACTCCTCATTTCCTGCCTCCCTCCTCACACCCAGTGATTGGTCCCCTGGTTGCCCAAACACTTCTGCTCACCTGAGATGGGGAACAAAAGCTAGAGATACGCTTCGATGCAGTCATGTACCCAGTGACACCACCCTGCCCAGTTGTGGCATAGAGCAGTTCTTCATGAAGAATGTTTAGAATAGCAAACTGCTACAATTATATTTCTTAATATTCTAATTAAGGTAACATTGGTTAATAACATTACATAAGTTTCAGGTGTACAAAAATGAATTCATAGACACAAACAACAGGTTGGAGGTTACCAGAGAGGAAGAGGGGTGGAAAGAGGGCAAATGGGTAATGGGGTCAAATATATGGAGGTGGTTTTTAGTATTTCAGACTTCTCGCACAAAACATAGGCTTGTTTCAGAAATCCCGTTATGAAATCCTACTGGTAAATAAGGAAACTTGACCTTTTAATTGTAATATTAACATAAACAAGCTAAAATTCTAATAAGACAAGGGGTCTCTTTGTTTAAAACAGAAAATAGACACAGTGATGTTTTGAGTATGGCTCCAAGACAATAAATGCTACTCAACAGTCGTCCTGGGAAATGGGCCAGAGAAGTAATTACTGGAAGGTGATTGTGTAATACTGCATCTGAAAGTCATCCAAGATGTTAGCGTTGTCCTAGAGAGGAAAGTTACGATATCCCCAAATACCACGGGTAATATTTGTTACAAGTGGCACTGGGAGAATATGTGTGAGAAGGAAACATTATCAGTATTTTTAGCACTTTTCCTTCAAGAGTGAAACAGATATGTATTAGAAAGAGTGAAGTGATGTGTGTCCCTTTTATTTAAATAATAATGTTCTGGGGGCTTTCCACCTTATGAACCAGGGGGTTTCACGTCTTCAAAGGATACCAGAATTGGCTATTTATTGCACAGACACATTTAGGGCTCTTATAAAAGCAGTCTCCGAAGAGACAAGTTTTGGGGAGAGAGAAAAGGATTTCTACATTTTTCAAACTCCTTCAGGGGGAAGTTCTGAAATCTGCATCACACTAGGGGTCAGAGGAAGAGGAAGAAGAGAGGCTGTGGTATAGGAAGGCTGCTGTTTGTGTAAGAAACAATGAAAGAGTCTGTGTAAGCCCAGAGGAGGAAAGCCCTGGGGCGAGAGGCCTTAAAGACAAGAAAACGTTCTGAGAGAAAAGGGGCTTTCTCCTCATTTCCTGGGCACAGGCTGGGATTTCAAGTCCTCTCAGAGAAGGAGAGCAACCAACCAGGTGTATGCCAGATGACAGGTTAGAATGGTTGAGGGCAGGGGGAATTCTCGAGAGAGGAGAGGAAGAGTCAGCTGGTCTTCTGTCCAACCAAGACCAAGTTCAGTCATCATGGAGGGACCACCAGAAGGATCTGATCCTACCACTTTCCCTTCCTGTGGATTTCAGCGGCAGATGCCAGAAAAGTGCTCAGTGTCCAGATAGGATTACAAAGAGCCTCACAGAGGTCTTCGAGGTCCGGGAGGGTCAGGGGCACAGTGAAGGACCCACACCCAGAGCCCCAACACCAGCCTCCTTTCCTCCTGTCCTCCATACCCGGACACCCTCTGCCAGGAGACACAATCTGGATGACTGAGCAATTATCAGAAATAAAAAAAGATAAACCTAAACAGACCTTTAAAAGAGAAGGGAGCCTAAGTTACCTTTAATTGGAGAGTTTAATTTCCCTTTTGCTTCCAGCCTTTACAGGAGAGGGACCTCCAATCAAGATGAGAAAGCCTTCTTTATTTTCAAGAAAAATACAGAATGGTCCACTTTCTTTCTTATTATTTTCCTTGTCTGGTAGTATTATAGAAAAGCTGATTCCTCCACAAAAGCACAAAACTCTAGAAGTATCTGTTAATCTTATTTGGTCTGGGCAGTAGCTCCCATTGGGTAAATTCTAGTTCCAAAAATTATATTTCACATATCATGATGGACATCACTATATCCTCCCAAGCCCTGTTTTCTTTTTCTCCTGGGCACACAGTGAAGTTACTTTTAAGTTACATCTCAACCTCCCCAGTAGTAAGGTGGGGTCATATGACTATATTCTTGTTAATGGACTGTGGATGGACAAATAGATGCTACTCCTAGGCTTGGCCCCTAAAACCCACTATATAGTCCACATTGGTCCTTCCCTCACCTGTCAACCAGGAGCTGAAGATCTTGGCAAGGACTCTTTTGTTGCAAGAGCCCCAGAGGGGATGTTCTTGTGTAGAAGAGAGCCCCAACCTTCACCTGTCAAGAATTGTGAAGGGTCTAGGATTTTACTCTCCTCACAAGATAAGTTAACCTGTTACTGTTCCCCAGATCCTGGCAGAAGACACAAATCCCTGAGTGAGAGACAAAGGGCTTTATTATTCATGGCAAAAGTGATAGCCAGAGCTTCATACTGGTTTGTATCTATTTTCTCTTTGCTGTCTAAGTTACATTCGGGCAATACAGGACACATGACAGATGCAGTGGCTACATTACAGGAACCGATCGCTGAGGTTGGAAAATTCACACTTTTTTTCTTTAATCTTTATTGCATTTTTTTCATTACTATTTAGTCCCCTTATATCCCTCTCCCCCCAGCAATCAGCACACTGGTGTCCATGTCCATAAGTCCTTTTTCCTTTTTCCTCAACCCTTCCACCCCTAGGCTCCCCCACTGGCGGTCATCCTGCTCTCCATCTCACACTTGTAGAGTAAGCAGAGGTAAGCCTGTTCTTTGCCACTGTAGCAAGGATGTTCTTAACAAAGTTTCTGCTTTTACAGGGTTCCATGCAAGCTGCACTACGGCTGCTTCACACTAAGTTATAGAGGAATAATCTGTTTTTTTCCTCCTAGATTTGGCCATTCTGGGATTTTACATTTTATAAAAATAGAAATTTCCTACCTGGATTTCTGGATAGCTTATTTATGGACATCCTACCAACTTCACTGACTGATTTCTGCTGTGGCAACACTAGTGACTGCTTGATGTATGGATGGGAGCTGTCTCCTGAAGTGATTTGTTGGTGTTTGTTTTCCCAACAGATTTATGTTGTCTATTGTCTTCCACCACCATCTGCTATAATTAAGGACTTGTGATACTAGCCTCTTGTAGCACAAAATCCATTGCATGGCAGCCCATGCACATGGGCATTCTATGAAAGGAGCCAAGATTTTGAGCACGCAGGCTTCCTGGGCCAGCGGAGAGCAAACCTGTGAAAAGCCCTTGCCACGTGGAATTTATCTTCTTCCTCACTCATTGTCCCGGAGCATAGGACAGCAGCTAGGCTTTGACTATGGCTGACACCAAAGCTTCAGTTTGCACCAGTGTGAGCCTAGCCCAAACCTGTGTCATCATCCAGATGTTGACGTCAGACTTCATTATTCGCCACTACCTTTGTTTTCTTGTTCTTCCTTCACAGCTCTTTCCTCTCCTCAGTACTCAGTTCTCCCTTTTATCTCTTTCTTGACCTGATAAATCACCATTTTCTTCTTTCTCCTTTTTTTTTTCAGAAGTAATGCTTGCTCATGATACAAGTATTCAAAAGATAGAAAAGTATTAAAACCAAAAGTCTGATATGCAAAAAACAAAACATTGATAATAAATTCTTTTGTTTCTTTGGGTAAATTTTCTGTGCATATTACAGTATAAATAATACATATACATCTTCGTTTTACTCAAAGGCAATCCAACTTTACATACTATTTTGAATTTTTTCCTATTCAAAATATGTTTCAACATCTTTTCGAATGAGTGCACATAATCTCATCCCATTTGTTATACAGTGAGAGACATTCATTATGCATTGAACAAAAAGTCCTGAGATAAGAAAGCTCTCAATCTCTGCTCTGCTTGTCTTGGCTTTGTCCTCCCAGTCACAAAACGGGTGCAGTGGTAGGAGGGATCATATTCTGATATGCCAAAGCACAGTCTTAGCAGGACTGTCTCTTCTTGTCTCTTCATGAGTGAAGAAATCTTCCCCACATGGCCTCTGGAAGCTTTCCCCCTCACATATCATTGGCCACATCACTCCAAATGCCCATATCTAACCCTGACCAGTGTGGCTCAGTTGGTTGGGCATCATCCTGCAAGGTGAAAGGTTGCCGATTTGATTCCTGGTCAGGGCGCGTGCCTGGGTTGCAGGTTCGGTTCCCAGTCTGGGCACATATGAGAGGCAATCAATGGATGTTTCTCTCTCTCTCTTTCTCTCTCCTTTCCCCCCTCTCTAAAATTAAATAAATAAATTCTTCAAATGCCCATATCTAACCCAATGAGTAGCAAAAAGAATAGGGCCACAGTATCTGCCTAAGACCAGTTAGAATGTGCCCTAGGAATGGTGTGCATGGAAATGGGGTATTCTTTCAGTCACAGAGAAGGAGGTAAATATAATTGGAACTCTACTAATAGAGAAGCTTGGGGAAATGGCTATTGTGTGGCAATTATGTCAGTTACATTCTCTTTACTCTTCTCAAAACTGGGTCAGATATCCTTGGGCATTTATTCCTTCATCGGTATTCGAGAATCTGCCATATTCTCTCTTAGTCCATCTGGATTTTGATTAGGGCCACAAAACTTTTCTAGATTATTTATTTGTGCATGTGTGAAAAAATATCTTTACAATCTTATTTTTTTTCAGCCACAAACATTGTTTTCTCTCCATTGATTAAGTTCCTTTTTAAAATCCTTAATAGAGTTTACAATTGTTTTTCATAAAATTCTGTATAATCTTTGTTAGATTAGTTCCTAGACATTTTATAATTTTATTGCGATTGTTCACGGCATATTTCCTAATACATTTTCTAGCTGATTGTTTCTGCTATAGAGGACTGTTGTTGAGTTTTTATGTTGTTCTTACATTGAACAAACTTACTGAACTTCTTTATTCTATCTAATAAGATTCTCTGTACTGATATTGGTTATTTTGTTCTGTCCTTCAAATTATTATGCCTTTATTTCTTTTTATTTCTTGTTATGTTGGCCAGGATTTCTAATAAAGTTCAAAGAATAAATGGGATAATAGATGGTGTCTTTGCCACAATTTTTAAAAAGATTTTATTTATTTATTTTTAGAGATAGGGTAAGGGAAGGGGAAAGAGAGGAAGAAACGTTGATGTGAGAAAGAAACATTGATTGGTTACCTCTTGCATACACCCTGACCAAGGACCGAACCCGCAACCCAGGCCTGTGCCCCGACTGGGAATCGAACCTGCAACATTTTGCCTTGCAGAACGATGCCCTACTAACTGAGCCACAGTGACCAGGGCTTTGTCACAATTTTAAGCAGAATGTGTCTGAAGTTTCTTCACGAAATCGGATGGTTGCAGTAGGTAGCTTCTATTAAATTAAGAAAGTTCCTTAGTTATCTAAGAGAAGCACATTTTTTGAATGACTGCATAGTATTCTCTTGTACAAATGCATCATAGTTATTTAAGCAATCTTCTATTGAAAAATATCTTTAGTTAAGATATTATTTTTTTCTTAATGTATGCTTTTATTTTTTTACTTGAATTTATTTATTTTTTATTTTTTATTTTTTTATTACTTTATTGTTGTTCATTTACAGTTGTCTGCATTTTAACCCCCACCACTCCCGCCCCTCCTCAGCCAATTCCATCTCCCTCTCTTGCTCCCACCCTCCCCCTTGGTTATGTCCATGTGTCTTTTATAATGTTTCCTG
>VMDR010017093.1:0-20470 GCA_007922815.1 Macrotus californicus | reverse complement strand
TTTTAAATTTGGTGTTGGGACATTTTATTATTTCTCAGCAACTTTCCCATCGTTTTCTATGAAAGGCTTCAAGAAAGTCATTCTTTTCCTGTTTACTGTGTTGGGAGTTTCTGTATGCAAGCCCCTAAAATTAGTAGACAGTGAAGAATGAAACAGGTAAAAATCAGTATACCACTGATGGAATTAGTCAAGAGCAATCCAGCTTAAAGGTCTGTAAAAGGGCAAAAGGGATTTGGTAAGTAGCCAAATCCAATCAGGTATCCATTGAGTTTCAGGAAAGTCTGAAAATGTTTTGGACTGAAAAGATACTGAGTTTTTGGTCACTAATCCAGCTGATTGGCTTCACTACAGATTAAAACAATTCTAACTAAGAGGAGCCCTCAACAAACTATTCCTTTGACTCCAGTTGACTCCTCTTCCAGCCAAGGCCAAGGCCAAATTCTCTGTTGGTTTCCTCTGTCCCAGTGCAAGCTCCTTCAGCTCTTCCCTTCCTCTTGCAAATCTCTCTCTCTTCCTCTCCTATCTCCAGGGCAAACTATCCCTACCTGTTCTCCAAATGTCCCTCTAAATGTTCTCTCGATCACATTCTCTCTCTATTCCTCCATGACTTTCCATCATTCTCCCAAAATTTATAGTCCATTACTCCCCACTGGCTCTTTCATAGCCAAAACACATGCTCATTATCTTCCCAGCCCAAAAGTCGTTTTTGTCAGTTCTACGCCTTTTCAAATACTGTGCCATAATTTTTCTTTTCCATTGGTGCTCAACATCCTGAACATGTGTTTACATTTGCCATTTTAATTTCCCTACATCCTATTCATTCCTCAGTCCATGGACGTTGCTGAGTGTGCTTTCCTGTCTGTGCAGTCTTGAGGGATATCCTAAATGTCAAATGTAGAGGCCACAGTCCACTTCTGATTTAAGATTCTAAAAGCATTTGGCGGTGTTGACTAATCCCTTTCTTAAAACTATCTTCTCATGCATCTTCTTGGTCAATTCACTGTTGTGGTTATTCCCTTGTCCTTCAGATCAAGTCCTTCTTTCACCTCCCACCTGATGAATTTAAGTGCTTCTGGAGTTAAGTTCTGGCCTTTTCTTCTGTCTTTAGATTATCTCCTGAGTGAACTCATGGACTCCCTCACCGTCATTTGAACTCATCTTTGTGTAAAGAATCCTGGACAATTTTTGTTCATGAGTATTCTACAGAGCTTCAGACTTACATTTCCAATTTGTTGACAGAGGAATTCACATGGATATTCTAATGTGTTTAAAGGTAATGGAATAGTGTGGTGATTTAAAAAAAAATAAAAGAAAAAAGCTTGAACTTTGGGGTTAGACCTGGGTAGGAATTCCATTTATTAATTACTATTACTAATATCTACTTAAATAGATATTAGTAACTAAATCTACCTCAACTGATTTTCCTCCTATGTACAGTAACCCCTGCTTCTCTGGGCCATCATCAAGATCAAATGAGAAAATGCCTGTAAGATATCTAACACATAAGAGCTTAATGAATAGTAACTATTGTTTTTGCCTGCTTCTTCTCCCTTCTGCATTCTTCACCTCACTTGATAATGTCACCCTGCTTGCAGTCACTGATTTAACTACAACTTCCTCTTCCTGCCACCCACATCCAGCTGGTCCACAGGCCCTATTGATTGTTCCTGTAAAATATTTCTCCTCTATGCTCGCCTCCCCTTTTACTTCTTCCTCTGCCACTGCCCTGCTTTGTCTCCTGCCAGGATAATTACCTTATATTTATAACTATACCTATGCCAGTATAATCTTCCTCAAGTATAGAGTTGGTGATATGACTCCCCTAAATGGTTTCTCATAACTTGAGAAAAAGTTTACTTATCTCCTTGGTATGCAACTTAGTGCCCTTCAAGCACTGGCACTGATTGACCTTCCGTCTTTAGCCCTGCATCCCACAACTCCATTGTAAGCCATGTCAAGCAAGCCCAGGTCATGGTCATCCACCTTCACTTTTGTTTGTGCTATTTCCTAAGCTTGAGATGCCCTCTCTCTGCCCCCACTGGACCTACCAAAATTTCTATCTCATGACAACAGATATTTGTATGCCTATGTTTATAGTACATATTTACAATAGCCAAAAGGTGGGAAGAGCAACAGATGAATGGGTAAACTATATACCTATTACACAAATACATTGTGTAATTGGTTACACAAAATGTGGTGAAATTGGTCAAAAACAATATCGAGTAATTTGTTTTTAAAGTGGCAGTACAAGAGTAAAGCAGTGGCTTTAATGACTATATGGGAAAATCACACAAAAGCACATAGAAATACATCTCGAAGAGATAACATGAAAATTTTCATTTTTTCATGTGAAATTTCAAAATTTAGCTCTATTATATATATACACACACACACACACACACACACACACACATGTATATAAGTTTATACATAAGTTTAAATATATTTGTTTATCCATAGAAAAGGAGGGAGGTCCTGAAACATACTGTAACATGGATAGACCTCAAAGACATTATGCTAGGTGAAATAAACCAATCACAGAAGGACAAATATATCAAGGGCCCACTTATATAACACATGTAGAGTAGTCAAATTCACAGAGACAGAAGAACAGTGGTTGCTAGAACTGGGGAAAGAGAGAAGTGTGGAGTCCTTGTTTAATTGGGGAAGAGTTTCAGTTTTGCAAGATGAAAAAAGGTCTAGGGAGGGACAGTGGTAATAGTTTTGCAACCATGTGAATGTAGGTAATGTCACTGAGCTGTACTCTTATAAATGATTAAAATAATCAATTTTATGTATATTTATCACAATTTAAAATTTTTCTAACTCACTTTTAGTTTCTTATATTAAGTTCCAGAGACTGTGCTAGGCACAGGAATATATAAGTAGGTGAATAAAGTGTCGCCTGTCCCACCGAAAAGAGAAGCTGAAATTCTACCTCTACCATGAAAAACTCCAGGGATTACACTGGAAATTTAAAGCCTTCTCCTGTCTCTCTATCTATTTGGACACTTGTTCTATCTTGCTCTATATTGTGTCTGGTCCTTGTAAACGTTTGTCTCTCTTTGGAGATAATAAAATACCCTAAGGTTGGGAGCTCTGTCTTACCTATTCACTTTTTTTTAATCTATCATAGCACTTAATACACATTTTAATCTATCATTGCACATAATGGGAGCTCAATAAATACTTGTGGAGTAGAACAGAATATAATGGAAGTTAAATTCAGCCATCAGTGATATTCTGGACCGGAAATGACACCACCTCGTAGACAGGCCTTCCTCAGAACAGTGTACTGACCAATAGCATTCAACAAAAACAACAACAGGTGAAAGGGAAGCTCCACCTCAAAAACACAATCACATCACGTAATACCTGGTATTCTAGCTGTTCTGAATTCTATTTATGATCTTTAGTAAGTGTGGCTATCGTCGCGTATCTGGATTAATTTTTTAAAATTTCTAATTTAAAGCTGTGATTTAAACATGGATGAATGGGCTTAGTCACTGTCTGAATACTTAGAACCAGAACTGTGAGCCAACCATTAAGAGTTTTGTAAGAAGAGGTTTGGCCACCAACAGTTGGCTTGCCTGCCTGACCCACTGAAGTTTGGAAGAATCTGTCTCATAGCTGGTTTGGTTTTGAATACATGGCAACAATCAGCACAAATAGCAGTTAGGAATCTATAACTTTCTATTCTCTGATAAACCTCTAATTATAAATAATTAGGTAGCGACCGGCACTTAGACCATTTTCCTAAATGCAAGGAAAATTTTTCCCTCATCAAGATGGGATTTTTCTTTTCATCTTCCAGAGATGTCTTCATTTTACTGTCTAGATAAGGTCTAGGCCCCGTGGTCCTTAACAATGATGGTTAGGGTTTATATTGTGATTATTGTGTGCTAAGACTTGTGCTGAGCACGTTATTCATATTTTCATGTCTTTCTGACAATCCCATGAAGTAGCAAGGTGGATCTCTTGTTTGTGACTGCTCCCAAAGCCCTTTTCTCTTCTCTCATTCATAGCACCACACTTTCCCTTTAAGGAACTCCCGTCCTCATTCCATGTAGTCTGGGAGGCCTCTCGATCCTAAAGCTTCCCGACATCCAGAAATGGATGTGTGATGGAAGTGAGGCAACTAGACTTCATCAGGAGTATCTGATTCACGGGGCGAGTGACAAGGGTACAGTAGCTGTAGGTGCATTATTTCAAAGTGCACTCCCCAAAGTCCCTGGATGATTTCCTCAAAGTAGCCTTGGTGCCTGTTATCCCCAAGGCCTGAGCATTTATTGTTTCCTTCAGTTCTTTGATGTACCAAATTTTGTTCCAGTAAGTTTTGCCTTCTTTAAAAAGAAATCTAACTTTAGCCAGAATCAGTTGCTTATAACCTACAAATCTTCCTAATAAGGAAGTATATTCATTTTCTATCGTTATGTAATAAATTATGACAAATGTAGCTGTGGAAAACAGCATACATATATTACCTCACAATTTCTGTGGGTCAGGCCTCCAGGCTCAGGTGAGCTGGGTCCTCAGCTCAGGGACCCACAAGGCTGTAGTCAAGGTGTTGGCGAGGGCTAAGGTCTCACTGAGATTTTGAGTCGTCTTTCGAGATCACCTAATTGTTGGCAGAATTCTGCTCTTTGAGGCTATAGAAGTGAAGTCCCTGTTTTCTGCTGGGTGTCAGGTGGGGCTTGCCTGCCATTAGTTCCTAAAGCCCCTGCAGTTCTTGCCATGTGACTTTATCCCTAGGCTTTCCCCAAGATGGCAGCTTACTTCTGCAAGTGCAGTAGGAAAGTCTGTCACTTTGAATGTCTCTCTTTATAGAAGCCCCACCTTCCTTTAAAAGACTCACCTGATTAGGTCATACTTACCCAGAATAATCTCCCTTATGATCAACTCAAAGCAAATGATTTAGAATCTTAATTAGATTTGAAAAATATCCCTCCACATCTGTCCCACAACAGAAACTAATCACCAAAGTTAAAATCCCACAGTCAAGGAAGGACAATTATATAGAAAATATATACCAGTGGATGGGGGTGGCTTCTGAGGAGGGTCTAACAATTTTTCCTAACACAAGTAGGTACTCTTATTACCCCCATTTTACAAATGAATAAACCAAAGTTTAGAGAGGTTGAGTCATCTGCCCAAGATTACAAACTTCTAAATGTCCATGTGAAGATTTGAACAGGCCTGTCATCAGAGCTTAAACTAAGTCATGATATTCTTGTATTTTTTTTTTAATTTTAAGTTTTGATTTTAGAGAGAGGGGAAAGGAGAGAGAAAGAGAAAGAAATAATGACATGAGAGAGAAACATCAGTTGGCTGACTTCCATACATGCCTTGGCCCCAGGGCCAAACTGCAGCCCAGGTATGCGCTGTGCCCATGAACTGAATCAGTGACCTTTGGGTTTACGGGATGATGCCCTCCCAACTGAACCACACTGGCGAGGGCAGTCGTGATATTCTTGAAATAATTTGTATCTTCATCTAAATCTTCTTGTGCTTGTTGAAACTTTTCTGGATTTTTAAGAATTTGTCTAGCTTCCTCTTTTCACATGTTCTGAATACCTTAGTTCCCTCTCACTCACCTTATCAACAGCAGGGGCAAGTCACTGAGAGATACTAAGGCGTCTGACAAACATCTGTGGAGCATTGGCTTACTTGAGTGAATGTGCTAGGTGGTTTGAAAAACACCCAATATAGGTCCATAAGGAACCCATTTTCTTTCAGAAGACACAAGAATAATCACAAAAGATATGGGAAGGAAATAAAGGGGTTCACAGGAGAGGGAATAATGAATTCTGACTGTAGTGAAAGAATGAGAGAGAAGTCTTCTCAAAGGAAATGAACAGAATTTTGCTTTACAGAAAAGTGAGGAGGTGGCAGGGAGCGTGGAGGGTATTTGTGGAGCTCCGTCTTTTTGTGAGTTCTTCCTCCTGTCATCTTTGCTCATTGGCAGTGGACACACAGTAAGCTTTTTCAGAATTAAAAGATGATAGGTTACCCCACATCCTGAGATTCTGTTTTCTCTGGTTGACCTAAGGCAGTTTGGGAATCAAGAAAAATAAATTAATTTTGATCAAAATGTAGAAAAATAATTTCATGCTTAGTAATACCATCTAAACCACATTTTCACTGGGTTATTATATATAGATTATACCAGTTTATTGACTGCTACTTTTCTTATGTGATTTATCTTATTGCTTCTTGGAGATTCCATTTATTTTTTGTCGGGCCAAAGATGCCATTGATGGCCAATAAGGTAAATAGCACTAATACCACTAAAGAAGGTAGAGAAAACAGATGAGAAAATAGCATCCTGTAGAACATCAAGCCATAGTATATATCCACATTGGAAATATTATGCGTATTTGTATCACTAGAAATTTTATATTAAGCAGTAATTTAAATGACATTAAAGATAGTGCTGTTTAAAGTAGTTGCTGAGAGATTTGGGACTTTTAGATTAAAATTTCCGTATACCCAGAGCCTGTATTCCAGCTAAACTTGTCCTTCTATTTATTCATTATTTCAATAAATATTTATTTATTGAGTACCTACTATACATACTAGACACTATACTAGGTTCTGGGAATAAAGCATTGAATAAGGCACATATTATCACTCTCATTAGGAAGTAAAATGTAATAGAGATATTGTCAATAAATAGGCAATTATAATACATTGCAGCAAATGCTGTGGTGGAGAAAGTACAAAGTGCTATGGAAATACAAAGGAACATAATTTTGTTGAGTTAAAGGGAGACATGAGCTTTTCCAGATGAGATGGTATTTAAGCTGATAAGTGAAGATAGAATGGAAGATATGGGGCAGTCTGTAATGAGCAGATCAATAGATTCCCCCTCCCCCCAAAATGTGATTGTTATCTGGGAGAAGGAAACTGAAGATTTTCGTTTCTTTTAGTTATTTGACACTGTTAAGATTTTAAAAAATCTATCTCCATACACAAAGGTGCTTCACTAAATCACCAGCTCCTATCTGTGATGTACAAGCACTTACCTGCAGCGTCTGCGCAAGGACTCTGGGCCTTATCTTGCTTATCTACTGCAGCCTTTGCCTGGAATCCACCTCCAACTGGCTCTGCAATCTTGTCTCTGTAATGACAAGCACCATCTTTTCCACTGGCCACTGTGAAGTCAGAATTTACAAATGCTGGGAACTTGTGTTCACTGGTGCATTCAGGGCCAGCTGCTTCAGGGCCTCCGGAAAAAGTTGCCAAATCATTTCAACTATAGTCCAGGCAAATTCGAAAAACTTATGACTTCTCTCAGATTACGTTTATGGTAGAGGACACTTATGGGAAATCAATAATGTAACTTGAGAGTTTTCTTAATTTTTACCTTTTAAAGTCAACTTTTGCCCCAAACATGTAAAGTGCATGTAGTTTTGTACATATCATTCAACTCTGCTGTATTTACCTGGCCACAGCTCACACATAACAAGGATGTAGTGTATTTTTGAAAAGTTGTAATAGAAAACTTATTTTTAAAAATGAGCTTAGGGGAAGGGGAAAAGAAATAAATTAAAAATAAGTAAAAAAGCATGCACTTATAAATTTTGCTACATATGTCAAAATTATAAATGCAGTTAAATCTTTGACCAGCTCTTCCACCACTGTCCTATAGACCTTCACGTACATGGGTGACATGACATAGCTAGAATGTTCTTCACTGTGGCATTGTCTACAAGAACAAAAGAACAAATTCATCGATAGGAGACTAATTTTATAAACTGTGGAAAATTCTTACAAGGAGGTAATATGTAGCCATAAAAAGAATAAGGAAGATCTATATGCCCTGGTACAGAATAATTCTGAAGACATGTTATGAAAGCAAGGTGCAGGATCTGTGAGTGCAGCGTGTCTCGTATGAGAAAAGGAGGACACACAAATATGCGACTATAGACTGAATGTCTGTGTTCCCCTAAATTTTGTACATGGAAACCTAATCCCCAATGTAACGGTATTAGGAGGCGGAGCCTTTGGGAGGTGATTGGGTCTTGAGGGCTGAGCCTTATCAATAAAATTCATACCCTTATCAGAGACTCTAGAGAGCTCCCTCCTGTGAAGACACAGCAATGATAAACTCATTACAGGTGAACATAAATAACATTTTTATGAAAAACTTACATTTTCCAACATTAAAAAAAATTGAGTGGTGTATTTTTGCAAATATTTTGAAGTCTGACTTAATTAGAAGACATCTAGAATTTCCTATTTGCTTCTGCATTTGACCTATTGTGAAAGGTCGCTCTGGTAGAAGTATCAGAAGAAAATCTGATTTCACACAGATAAGAGGTTGGAAACAGAAATATTTCAAAAACTTTTTGGATAATTATAACTATACTTTAATATGACACCCAAACTCAACAACTAGTAGTTTTAAAAAAAGGATTTTCTGTATTTATTTTTAGAGAGAGGGAAAGGGAGAAAGAGGGAGAGAAACACTGATGGTTGCCTCTTGTACATGCCCTGACTGGGGACCAAACTGGTGACCTCTTGATTTGCAGGACCATCCCCAACCAACTGAGCCACACCAATCAGGGCACTAGTAGTTTCTTAAAATTTAATTGCAACATAGTTTCTAAAACTCTATCAAAGAGCTAGTTATATACCATGATACACCAAAATTCATTGGTCTGCCTTCCATTTTGAATGGTTCTTTTCTACCCATGCATGATTTTTTAAGGGTATGCATTGGTCATTTGTGAAACAACTGATCCACTGAATTATATAAATCTCTTTAAAAGTTAACATGTCATTTACAATATTAAAAAATTTCATTTACTGTATCACCACCATTTTCATCAGAAAGTTTCTAGATTTGGGGAAGCTATTGAGCTCACATTGTTAGATATACATTTTCCAAAATTCTAATTTTTACTTTCAAGCTCAAATTTTATAGTTTGTGGCTCATGCTGTCACTCGTTTTTCTTGAAGTAACGGGCACATTTTGTGCATTTTTAAGAAAAACATTTGCTAAACATTTATATGAATAACCATACTTTGTCATTCTTTCAAGTAAAAATGGTGCTCCATGAAAAATGTAGCTGGTTGGGTTTGCAACTCAAACAACCATGCAAGTGCATTTCCTTGAGACAGCCGGGTTCTTTGGCATGCAGCAAAGTGTTTTATATGTACTTCCCTGTGCATCAGACAGAATATTAAAAAGGTACTCAAGAGTCAAGATGCAATAAAATTATTAGGCTTTCCTGCTTTGTCAAGGATGTTCTTAAGTGAAACTAATGCTTTCATCTGTGGGTTCATGGCAGGACAGAATACAACGTGCCACACTGTCTTGATTCATGTCAAGATGCCGGTGGTTTTATCCACCATTGTTTTGGAATCACCAGTGCAGGTGCCAACAGTGAAAATGGCAAATTGTATCTCACTATCACGATGAAAATAGTGTTGATCTCACAGACTCCTTCAGAGCATCTTGGGGAACCCCCAGAGGGCCACAGAACACATTTTGAGAAACATTAGCATAAACAGTTTCTAGGATAATGTATTAGAAATTGGCAACATTATTTACCTTCAATGATGAGCACTGGGTAATTAGGGATAGATGTGGGAGGAAGATCTTTCACTATATATGCTGTTTACTTTTTGAATTTGAATGAAAGGAATATATTAGTCACTTCAAGATGAATTTAAAAATGATCTTAAAGACCATAAGACATTTGAAAGCGGGACCAAGAAAAGTGAGGTGACAGCTTGTACTTATACAAGGACAGTATTCTTCATGGGTGCATCATTGCAAAGGGGTGGCAGGTACACAACTCAGATGATTTTGGAATCCAGCTCACAAGGATTCTTAGCCTAGAGTCATTGGTTAGGCTAACACTCAAACTCCTAATTGGCACATTTCAGGCATGAAGAGTAAGCAGGAGACTTGCCATAAATCACATCACACTTTCATAATAATAAAACTCAAGGAGGAAAATCAGAAAGCTATATGTGACTGAAAACAATTAAGAACATGAAATAGTTCCTGATTATCATTGACTTTTCTTCCCCCAGTAGCCCCATACCTACTCCCAACTAATAAATCTACATGACAAAGGTTAAGTAGTGGTCACACAGAAGAGCTGCCCTTTTCTATAAACTAACCATCACGTTTACCTGCATCATCCTAATCTTGGCCTACCTGACCCAGCTTGCCCTTCCATCATCTAAAGCAACAGTCATAAACTCATATGCCCAGAGGCTCCCAGCAGGTAATGTCAATGCCTAAAGCAGCCCAAGAAGAGGAAATCCATTGTTCTCTCAGCTTGTCTCGTATATTTCTCCTTATGATAGAGGTAGAACATAGGAAATACGTCAGGTTTGTCATGACTCTACTATAAGAAAAACAAAAGTTTGGGTATGACAATAAGTGGAACTGACAGCTGGCCTCTGTGTCAGAAGGGTAGTGACTGGTGGGAACCCTGGAGAACTGGAGAGCATAAGCTTGTGTCATGAAGATACTTGCTCCTTGGCTCTCTGTAGCAGCTCTGGATCTGGTGTTGCCATTGGAAAAGTGCATTTGGAATGATTGTTGTATTTCTCATTTTATAAAAAGATGACATCTAGATTATTATGGGATATTTTCTAATTTTTTATTTAATGATTTGAGAGAGAGACAGACAGAGACAAAGAGAGAGAGAGAGAACATCGATTTATTGTTCCACTTATTTATGCATTCACTGGTTGATTTTTGTATGTGCCCTGACGAGGGATCAAACCTGCAACCTTGGTGGATTGGGATGATGCTCTAACCAATTGAGCTACCTGGCTAGGGCTCCTAATTTTTAAAAATAGGCAACTAATTGAAAAAAATTATTTTAATGACTGCTATCTTTGTGTGTAGGTAAACACTATGTTGGCCAAAGAAAATGTGGCTGTGGGCTGATTTCACATGAGAGGCTTATAGCTTGTCATCTCTAATCTAAATTAACTTTCTAATATCATTGTGAATGCCATTTGGGCCTAAAGAGGATTCCAATGTAGCTGACCTCTTTCTCTTCATCAGAGCAGCTCATTTCAGCCAAGGCTAACTCCTCAGTGAGGGAAAAAGAACCACTGACAATTAAAAGTACTCTACTAAATTGAAGGGGCTCAGCATCCTGATGGATCCACACCTCACTTGAAGGCTGTGAGTAGCACAGGCATACTTGAGAACTATACCTGCATCAGAGGAAGAGAACTCTGTTTTGCTATCACATCACTAATAAGAGACAGAAGCTCAAACAACCACACAGATAAACTGCTCTATAAGACACAATACTAGTCCATCACAAGAAATAATCCAATATAAGAACTTTGTGATCTCTCAGCCTCAGAGTTAAGGAAGGCAATCCAAGGGAAGCCAACCAATGCCTATAGTGCCCAGCACTTGGTCAGTATCCAGGGCCCCCACTAGTATAGTCCAGTGATAGGAGAAAGATTTCTTGATCAAACCAACTAGATATATGTCCTGGCATAAGATGCCCATTCATAAATTCTGTGCCTCTGCATGTGGGGTCACTGTGGGCCACTGGAAACATTTAAAATGGCCCTCTGGGATTTCTTGTGACTCTACCTTTGGTATATTAACTTCCAAAATACAAACACATATGTCACATGCACATATACAGGATAGGTCTAAAGGTTCAGAATGCTTATTTCTAGTCCTTCCGAGCCCTAGGCACCTCTAAGATAATATCACTATATATTTTATCATTGACTGCTTGCTTCCCTTTTTCTTCATAAGGTACAAAATTATCTCAGCAGGAATAGATGCTCTCACCAAAATGACACATTATTTCTTCATGGAAGGACTGTGCAGAGGTATTTTCCCCCATCTATTCAGACCCCTATCCATATCTATCTATAGTAAATCACAGACTATTGGCCAGACAGAAAGAATCTTAGAAAACTCATCATCCTAACAAGACATCTGGTCTACCGCACTTGCTGTGCAGAGCTCACTACAACTTTCCACCAAGAGCATGCTCCTCAACAGCAACAGTAATTTCTACTCCTGTTATATCTTTACCTCGCTGCCTTTCCAGCAACTGTTGGGTGTATGTATGGAATCATTTCAAGCTGCCCAAGAGGAGTGTCAGGACTTGCTTGAACATAAGAAGGAAGAAGGAAAAAAAAAGACAAAGGACCTAGTAGACAAAACCAGAATCAGAAATACTATCTGGCATTCTTCTTGACACATTTGTACTCCCCACCTTTTCAGAGTTGCTGGGAGACTGTTTCTCAGGACCGCAAAAGTCCTGAGAGCAACAGTGGCCCTCAAATAGTAATAAGAATTATTAGATGAGGAATCCTCAGCCCCAGGAAACTTCTGGTCTACTTGTTGAAAATGAATAGTCTGATATCAAGGCAAACAACTAAGTCGTCGACCAAGGAACAAAAAAGTTGGCATCACATTGCCCTTGCAGCAGTATTTAATGCCAGAGACAATGGAGCAAAGTGGAAAGAGTTCTGAAGTAAAGAAAGCACTTTTCTATTTTGTTTCTAGTGTCACCATGATGACTTCATTAAAAAAGGGGGCAGGGAGAAGAAGGCACTTTTTTGGGCTTTCAGCTTGGAAGAGGCTTAGGTGCAACTTTCTTTGGTTGTTCTGAATCCAGGTTCACCTGACATCAGTTGTGCCTTCACCAGGCCACCAAATTTTGACCCCAAAAAGGTCAAAGTCATATACCTGAGGTGTACTGCTAGGGAAATTGATGCACATCTGCCCTGGCCCCCAAGATTGGCCCCCTGGACCTGTCTTCAAAAAAGTTTGGTGATAACATTGCCAAGGCAACAGGTGATTGGAAGGGTCTGAGGATGACAGAGAAATGGACCATTCAGAACAGACAGGCTCAGCCCGAGGTAGTGTCCCTGCCTCTGTCCTGGTCGTCAAAGCTCTGAAAGAAGTACCAAGCAGAAAGGAGCAAAAAGACATGAAGCATGGTGGACCTATCACTCTGGATAAGATTGTCAACATTGCCCTACAGATGTGGCACCAATCTTTAGCTAGAGAACCCTGGATCCAGGAAAGAGATGCTGGGGATGGCCCAGTCTGTGGGCTGCAGTGTTGATGGCCGCCACCCGCATGACATCATAGATGACATCAGCTGTGGTACAGTGGGATGCTGGGCTATTTAACAATGACAAAGAAAAAAATATTTCAGTTAAAGATCGTTTGACAACAACAACAAAAATGAAACTACTTTTCTTTAAGTGCTTTAAGTAGGATAAAAGAGAATTTTTCCAAACATGGTACCATATAGGAGTAAGTAAAAAGAAACATATTTAAATAAGGAAGACCTCAGGAATTCTAACACATCTGAGTAAAGGAAAATGCATTTTATGACAAAAATCCAGCTGATTAAGAAATGAATCAGAATTAAAAACCAAGGAATGGATGGTGGCAGCAAAAGAACACACAGTGAGCAACTAACCCATTTCCTTGTCGAAGACTGAAAAACAGCAACTGAATACAAGTAGAGTGGACAGAAATAGGTCAACAGTTGTTCACATAGAAAAATAATATGATAATTAGTAAATAATAATGCAAAAATAAACTCTGTTTTGTGTACTCACAACTGTGAAGCTACTTTTGCCCCTCCCTGTATAATAAATCTTGACAGTATAAAAATAAAACATTTGCAAACGTGGCAAAATTAAGAGGGGGAGGTGACAAGAAGATGAAGTTCTCATTTTTTATAACATTGAGTCAGTTGGTACTGTCTAAAATGAAACTTTTAGTTTTAAAAAACTAATTTTACCTTTCTGTTTCTTTAACAGATTCTTTTTCAACCCTGCGGAATTTATTAAAGGAGAAAATAATGTATTCTGTGATGAACAAACATGTTTAAAGTCCACCAATTAAAAATATTTTTCCTCTATTAATTAAAAGTATTCCTTTTATTTTAATAGTGAGACCACTTAACTAAAGTTTCTCCATCCAATCACCCATGCATGCAATTAATTATCCTTATCATGTGCATTTTATGTGAATGGTGACCACT
Organism: Macrotus californicus; assembly: GCA_007922815.1. Classification (NCBI taxonomy): domain Eukaryota; kingdom Metazoa; phylum Chordata; class Mammalia; order Chiroptera; family Phyllostomidae; genus Macrotus; species Macrotus californicus. The sequence continues at coordinate 6,449 of VMDR010017093.1, read as the reverse complement.
CGAATGGTGCAATGCGGGAGCCCAGATGCTGTTATCTTTGTATGGGGTGTATATTTTCTACACTCCTCCTTTGGTAGGAGGATGGTTAGAATGATGATCCTCTAGTGTTAATGGTTATTTCTTGGGAGTAGGATTTGAAGTGATTGCCTAAACTTTCTTTGCATTTTTCAGTATTGCTGAAAAAAATTTAAAGCATCTACTCTTACAAAGATGATTTTTCTTTAAACAAAAACAAAAACAATCGAAGTGAACAAATTAACCTTGACTGCGTGTTCATGTGTGAGGTCATCATGTAGAACCTATGGTTGTGTTCACACTCTGGCTTCAATTGCTAACTCACCAGCTGCAAACTCTTGGTTCTGAAATACCAACCTTAAGCCCACCCCTGTCCTCTCTATTCCAGGTATTTAGAAGCAAACTTTCTCCTCTAGATTCCTCTTCATGCTCCAAGTGCCCTGTCCTGGAGGACTCTATGCTGCAGTTTTGCTGCCTTACAACTTTTCCGAGTCTGATGTGATAGCATGTAGTGAATGTAATTGTACTCAGAAATTAATTTAACAGAATGCTAGGATGTTAATTAATTTTACCATTACATAATACTATATAAAATTAGAAACAACTTTTAAAAAATTTGTCTACCTAGTACTGGGACTTCTGCCTTTATTTGGGGAGTTTCCCAAAGCAGCACCTTTGCTCCAGGTATATGCAAGGGTGTCAAGTCCAGAGGTGTTTTCACAGCATCCCTCCCTCACACACACCTGGACCTGCATTTGTCCAGTCATTTGAATTACTAAGCTTTGAACCTAGGGTGTGCAAGGCAAAGAAACAGGGTAAGTGGAGAGTTCATTCTAGTGTCAGCAGCCGCGGCAGCGATCGTTAGGAACAGTGCCAACAGCAGAACTGGTGCCTTGTCCTAGTGGAGGGTAAGCTGTAGCCTCTTTTGTGCTTAATCTTCCTTTGTGCCTGCCTGTTTCCGAAACCTGACATTTTTAGCCTTACTGCAAATTCTGTGGGAAACCAACAACTTTTCAGTAAATTCCTTTTCTGTTTTGATCGGTCTCCATTAGTGTCTGTTAAAAACTTTGACTAATACTGTATTTACACTATGATTCTCTCTGTGTATATATCTACTTGTATTTTAACTCATTGGTATAGGACCTCTGTTAGAAATGCACAAGAAATAGAGGCGGGGTGTGGGAGGGAACTGGATGACCTGATCCAAGTGCCTTCATTTGATGATGCACTCACCGATGGGCTGAGTCGGTGATCGACTGAAGACCCAGGAAAGGCAAGAATGGGTTTTTAAAAAAGAAATAGCTAGGGGTCTGTAAAGGGATAGGGGAGCGGTTAGCTTCTTGTTCTTTTGGGCGGGTGCCTCAGGGTTTCAGGATGTGAGTTAGGACTATGGGTTAGGTAAAGGGCTGGGCAGTTCCCAGGTACAGGAGGGTCAGTCTGACCACAGGCCACTCTGGCTGGCGCCAGGTGTCTGCTGTGAGCGGTGGGAGAGTCTCGATGAAGCCTCGGGCTACAGAGTGAGTCTCTTGTTCTCCTGGGCGGGTGCCTCAGGGCTCCAGGATGTGAGCTGGGACAAAGATGTAGGCAAAGGGCTGGGCTGTTCCCAGATACAGGAGGGTCAGTCTGACCACAGGCCCCTGTGGCTGGCGCCAGGTGTCTGCTGTGAGCGGTGGGAGAGTCTCGATTAAGCTTCGGGCTACAAAGTGAATAGGGATAACTGAGATATGGGCAGTCCAGCGGGTTGGAGAACTGGCCTGACTGGGTCATGAGTACACTGGCGGGCTGGGAGGCCTGACCCTTTCAACCTCCAGCTTTAAATCCAAATTCTGACAGTTGTCCGTATTGCTAACTCTGTCTAGGCTTTTGACAATTCTCTTTGCATAACAGAGTACTCCTCCATTTTAATTTTCTAGTAATTCATTCGACAAATACTTATTATGCTAAACTAGAATCTGGGATAAAAAGGGTAAAACAAGACATTGTGTTCACTACCAAAGCATTCGAATTTTAGTGAGGACACTTAGATAAGAACAATGTGGAATGTGGTGGAACAGGGATGGGCCTGAGGTATTATAGATGTAGAAAGAAGGAGTGCAGAAGAATGGCACCTAAAGAATTGGGAAGACTCTGTCCCCTGAGGAGACCGGGGGGGGGGGGGGGGGGGGGGGGGTAGTAGAAGTCAGTGAGGTGGAAGGGCACAAGCAAACAACACAGTAAAGACTGGACACTGCGCTTTACTCATGAAGCCTCATAATGGCGAGTGAAATGGGTATGCCTGAGGCCTGTGTTTCTCAGTCTCGTAGAGTCACCTAGGTTTTTTAAACATTAGATATCGAGGGCTTTTCCCCCAGGGAATCTGATTCAGTAGGTCTGGAGTGGGGCCTCAGGTGACTCAGATGAGAGGGAAATTCTGTCCTGTGGAATGAGGCTGGAGGCAAAACTCACGAAGGGTTTTGTATGCTAAACAGTTTGCATTTTATCCTAATGGCAAGGTGGAGCCATTAAGAGATTTTAAGCCGATAAGATCATTTTAGAAAGTTCTTTCAAACAGCAGTAAAAAAAAAAAAAAATTGGATGAAAATTGCAGTTAGCTGTCAGGAAATGATCACCAGGAAGACCAATTAGATTATTAGAAGTATTCTGGCTTAAAGATACTATGGGTTTGAACTAAGCCTGTAATCTTCAAAACAGAGAGAATGAGCAGATAGAAATTAGTGCAGCAGACTTAGTGACTGTTGGCTGTGGAGTTAAGACAAGAGCAGTCAGAGATGGTGGCTAGATTTAGGACTTGTATGCCTGTGTAGATAAGGATGCAGTTTACCTGGATGAGATCAAAGAGAAACACAAAGCAAAGCAAAAAATCAGTAAATTCCATTTTGGCCATGTTGAATTTGAATTGCACGTGTGATGACAGCCTGGCTTCTGATACACACGAGTCTAGAGCACAGAACATGGACCAGGAGAGAAGCTGCCCTCCAGACATACATAGAAGTTAAATCAATGTGCCATCCTGAAAACTGGAATGCAGTCAGTGGAATCCAGCCACAACGGCCTATTCCAAGTTGCATACAGAGCAGGGAGTCAGTCTCTTCCGAGTAAAAGAAGTGAAATAAGAGGTTCAGATCCTCTTGTTTCGTGAACTGACTGATGAAATGTTCTAAGTACATTTATTTGAGATTGTACCAGAAGCAAACAGAGGGAAAAATGAAGAATGCTGAGCAAACCCGGGGGCACACAGTTCCTTTAAGAGGCAGGACAAGGAACTGATACTATTTAAGAGGAATGGAAAGGCAAGTCGGAAAGACAAGAGGAAAATCAGTAGGAATAGTATTGTGGAAGTTAATGGCAGAGAGAACTTCAAGCAGGGAATAATCCGTAGAGTCGCATGCTGAAGAAGTGTTAGGATGTCTGGAAAATGTCAGTTGGACAGATCTCTTCATTCATGTTAGAAACTATTGGAGGGAAGTGGGCTATTTCTCCTGCAAGCTGCTTGATAACCGCTATCCTAACCCCATGATTTGTGTATAACTGAGGGAGCAAGAAGTATTCTTGAACTGCAAAGCTCATTAGCGTCATCTTTTCTCAAGCCCACTCTGCACAAGAATGACTGCAACTCTGACAGAAGCATCCAGAAACAGGCCTCTAAAATAATCAAAAGGAAAGGAATAAAAGGGCGCCTATGGGCTCTAACTAAAGGGGTAAAACCCTTTAGAGACTCAAAGGCTGAGAGAGATGTGATTGAGGCATCCAATTAGTCATCAAGTCTTCTGTATTCTACCTCTGCAATGTATCTCGTTCCCATTCTCTTATCCCATGCTCACTCCCACTGGCCTTGTCCGGTCCCCAGGGAACACCTCCCTCCCTCAATGTGCTTCCAGAGCCTGGCTCAGCCAATCCATCCCTCACACTGAACTTGCTCAGGCAACTCCCTCCTCCCATGCCCTTTTGCACCCTATTCCCTCCCACAATGAACCAATCAACTAAGGACCTGAGCTCTCAGATTGCCTTGGTTTGTGTCCCTGCTCTGCCACTATTTGTCATTGTGACCTTGAACAAAAAGACTAGCATCCTCTCTGCCTTATTTTTATCACCCGTGAAAAGGATGATAACAGTGCTTACGTCACAGGAATGTTATGACAATTAAATGAGCTACATATAGAAGGTGTATGGTAATAGCTGTGTGACGGTAAGCAATTGATTTTGCTCAGGTTCCTGCTTTCCAATCTATAAAATGCCTATGAGAATCTTATCTACCTCATATTGTTATAACGATTAAATTAGAAAATGCACTTAAAATAAATCAGTATAGTGCCTAGTGCATACTAAATATCAAAAAATGGTAGTTGTTATGGGTTTCAAATCCCAAGTAAATTGGCACCTGTGTGTTACGAAGTCTTTCACGTCAGCAGAAATAAATCACTTCTTCCTCCAAGCTCTATTCTTCATTTAAGTTTTACATGACAGCTATTTTCCTCTTTTTGTCACTCTTTTTCTTTTCTATTCTTTTTTTTTGTATTATTGTTACTTGTTTACATCTTCTTCTTCCCATCCAGATTACTAGATTGAGGAGAGACTGAGAACCATATTCCACTAATCTTTCTAACTGTCCTACACTGTAGTACAACGCCATGATTTTTTTTTAACCATGCCATGACTTTTAAATTCACATTGTAGGCTCTCATTAATTGGTAGTTTAATGACTTTATTTTAAATATACATTGTAAATTTTAATGATAGTACAGATGCAATGAAAATGTAGGAAAACTCTGTAAATTGGAGTGTAAATTGGAACAATCTTTTGGAATAAAACATGGCAACTAGAGTTTCCAAAAATAAGATATATTAACATGATGTTGATATGAAATCATGTAAAACATTATCTATGCCCTATTAAATATATACATATACAAACATACATATATGCTAATATTGGAAAATCTCTACAGTGCATCATAAATATAAAAAAGCTATAAAGCAATGTAAATTGTAGGCTTCTTTTTGTTAAAATTTTCAAAAGATGTGAATTTATGCAGATTTATGGTTTTTTAAATTAGGAGGTATAATAAGCAATTGTTCACTTGGAGAGAGTGGTGGGAGAAAGGAAGAAGGAAGCTGAGACCCCTCACTTTCCCGTTACTTACATTTTATAACCTCATACGTGCATTACTCTTTATTAGGGTGTTGATGGGGAGGGAGATTAGGGTCTAGCCTTTTTGGTTGTTTTATTCTTTGTACCTCAGTGTATTTAAAAATGTATATTGCCAAAATTTCCCCATAGTAAATGTTTTTTAAAACCGTATTTTAATAGGTGCATAACATTCTATCATGTGACTTATGTCATGATGTATTAACCTTTTTTGCTTAGTATTTAAATTGTTTACATTGTTTTGCTGGTTAAAGTGCAGAAATGAGTATCTGATTATTTCTTTAGTTCTGGAAGTGGACTTGCTGAGGCAGTGGAAACATTTGCCATTGGTAACCCTTCTAAAACCAGGAGGTTTTAGAATCCTCTCCTCAGTGCCTAGAAGGGCTTACTATGCAACTTTGGAATTAGAAATTTGGAAGAGCTGAAATGCTCTATACAACAGCGAAGAATTTTAAACCTCCAGAGGCTATGTGGGGATGGGACAGCCGAAGAGACAGAAATCATACATCTTGTGTTATCTAAGGATGTGACCCACCCCAATGCATGCATTCCTTTCGGAGACTTGTGAGAAGCTGAATTGTTGGAAAAAGAAACAAAGACAGCATACAAACAGGAGCCTGAGGCCAATTACACCACAGAGCATAAAGCTGGGAATTAACAGGAACCATGGGGAGGCTTTGGGAGTTCTACCAATCAGAGTCCTGGGGATGGAATCAAATGTTTAACCAACTACTTTTCCAGGGGGCAGGACTTTCCACTCCTTCCTTTACAGCACACCTCCCCTGTGATGACCTCTATGTTACTGGTAAAACAAAATCTTGGCATTCCTCTGACCACATTGTCTCCTGGAGAGGATGTCCACATTATGCTTTTGCCGGATGTGGAGGGATAGGCCTGAACTACCTCACTGTCACCAATAGCGGACATTGTAGTTTTAAAATCTTTAGCAATTTAATAGCTCAAGGTTTATAGTATTATCAATAAAGTGGCTATAATTATTCTTGTGTAAACTCTGTGTAGGAATTTGCTTTCACTTCTCATAGCTAAATATTTAGAATTGGAATTGGTAGATCATATAGTAGGATATATTTTGTTTTACAAAAAATTGTCAAATTCTTTTCCAAAGTGCATTGTATCATTTTACATGAGAGTTCCAGTTGCTTTATATCTTTCTAAATACCTGGGAGGTCCATCTTTATGACTTTAGCTATTTTAGTGGTTATGTAGTAGTGTTGCACTGTGGTTTCACTTTGCATTTCCCTGATGGATAATAATGGTGAGCGTTTTT
>VMDR010017092.1:0-20423 GCA_007922815.1 Macrotus californicus | reverse complement strand
GTGTGTTCCTCCTTGGGTCCAACTTCTTTGGGACTCTCTGAGCTTCCTGGACTTTCTGGAAGTCTATTTCCTTTGCCAGATTGGGGAAGTTCCCCTTCATTATTTGTTCAAATAAGTTTTCAATTTCTTGCTCTTCCTCTTCTCCCTCTGGAACCCCTATGATTCAGATGTTGGAACGTTTAAAGACGTCCTGGAGGTTCCTAAGCCTCTCCTTGTTTTTTTGAATTCTTGTTACTTTATTGTGTTCTGTTTGAATGTTTCTTTCTTCCTTTTGGTCCACACCATTGATTTGAATACCAGTTTCCTTCCCATCACTGTTGGTTCCTTGTACATATTCCTTTATTTCACTTAGAATAGCTTTCATTTGTTCATCTAATTTGTGGCCAAATTCAACCAAGTCTGTGAGCATCCTGATTACCAGTGTTTTGAACTGTGCATCTGATAGGTTGGCTATCTCTTCGTCGCTTAGTTGTATTTTTTCTGGAGCTTTGATCTGTTCTTTCATTTGGGCCATTTTGTTTTTCTTGGTGCACCTGTTACGTAGTAAGGGGTGGAGCTTTAGGCGTTCGCCAGGGCGGGGCAACCACGTCGTTGTGTTGTGATGCTGTCTGTGAGGGAGGGGCCCAAGAGGGAGCAGTGCCGCTTACTTGGCTCTCTGCCAGCTCTCTGCCAGTTTTCAGTCACTTCCCCCGCTACCCACAAGCAAATTGGGCACTTCTGGTGCTGATTCCAGGTGGGCGGGCTTGTGTATGCTCTAGGACCCTGTGGGTCTCTCCAACGAACTCTCCTGTGAGGCTAGGAGTTTCTTCCGCTGCCGCCACAACCCCCACAGGCATTTTCAATCAGAGGCTTTAAGGCTTTATTTCCTCGCCTGGGACCCTGGGTTGCAGGGTCTGTCTCATTCCCCAGTTGTTCCTCCCAGTTTATCCACACATGGGTGTGAGACCACCCGGTCTGCCAGCCGCCACCTCACCCAGTCCGCCAGCCGCCACCTTGCCACAAGTCCTCTCCGCCCGGCTGCCCATCTCAGTTTCTCCTACTGGTCTGGGTGAGTGTTTCTCCTTTAGTTCCTTGGTTGTCGGACTTCCATACAGTTCAATTTTCTGGCAGTTCTGGTTGTTTTTTGTTTTTAAACTTGTTGTTGCTCTTCTTTTGGTTGTGTGAGGAGGCACAGTGTGTCTACCTACGCCTCCATCTTGGCTGGAAATTAAAGCTCTTTTTTTTCAGACTGCAGTATATTCAGTGTATAGTTTCTGTGAAGTTTTGGCTTAGCTACTCTCCTTGGAGTCAACTTTAGAGTAAGAATTACACTATTTTCCTTTAATTTATTCATTCAAAAACATATTTTATGAACTACTTGCTAAAATTATACATATATTGTGCTAGGTCCTGAGTTACAACCTCAAGTAAGAGACAAAGTCTCAGACCTCATGGTGTTCACATGCTGGAGGGGTAGGTAGGAACCTAGAGAAACTGGCAAAAATATTGTACAAAGTATCTTATTCACTAGTTTGTTCAATCATTTATCAGTTCCTTCTGAAAACACCATGGTATCATTCCCATTAAGGAAACATTGCTACAATTTTGTAGATGCGACCTTGAGTATACAGTGCTTTGATATAGCATTCAGAGTAATAGCTCTGTGCAGATTCTCTTTTATTCATCATTATTATTGAAGTATGACATATTTCTGATCCAAACTCAATGCCAACTTGAGATGGCACTATATAGCTACGCCTTTAATTTTTAAAAAACCTCATATGATATCATTGATCAATTTAAATTGGGTTTCCTAAAGGCATATGAGCCATGACACGACATATTTCTACATTTATTTACATATAAAATAGAAGGCACTGATCTGTTCTAGAGTGAAAATTTAGAAGTGTTTATTATTGGTGCAGTTGTATTCATTGTTCAATTTTCTTTAAATAACAAATTCCCCAATGACACTTAAAATAAGACTTTTTATATATATAATAAAGTATGTACACACATATGCATTATATGATATGTAGCATATATAATTATTAATTGTTAGTATAATGAGGGCAGTTTGTGTGACATTGATAGAACCTGGCAGCCAAGGAGAGTGGACTGGAATGCACATGTGTGAACACTGACAACTCTACTGGACTAGTCAGTGGGGGTGGTGGATGCCATTGAGTGAGCATGTGTACTGTGGGGCCGTCGCATTCAAAATGACTTGAGCGAGTAGAGCAACGAATCTGCATCAGATTTTGCATTAAGCTTGAACAATCCTCTGTGGAAACTGTTCGGATGATTCAGAAGGCTTTCAGAGACAATGCAATGAGCACGGTGCAAATAAAAGTGTGGCACAAATGCTTCAAAGATGTTTGAGAGTCTGCTGAAAGTGATCTATGTTCTGGAAGGCCTGCAACAAGCAAACCACCTGAGAATGTTGAACATGTATGGTCTGCAATCAACAAAGATCAGCAACAGACAGTGCGAGAACTAGAAGCTGATCTGAGAATTCCAAAAATTACTGTGTCCAAGAATTTGACACAGGATCTTGGCATGAAACGTGTTATGGCAAAATTCATTCCACATCTTCTGCTATCAGAGCGGCAGGAACACCATGCTGTAGTTGCTAATGACTTGATTCAAACCACTACCAATGAACGTTCCTCGAGAAGATCATAACTGGGCATGAATTGTGGATCTACGGATATGATCCGGAAATGAAGGTCCCAGTGGAAGTCGCCTGGTTCTCCACACCCAAAGAAGGCGTAGCAAAGTCACAGCAAGATCAAGACCATGTTAACTGGGTTTTTTGATTGGGAAGGAGTTGTCCATCATGAGTACACCCCTCCAGGCCAAACAACTAATGAGGAGCACTACCTTGGTTCTTCCTTGGTTGAGAGATGCAATACAATGAAAGTGGCCACAGCTGTGGACAACTGGTGATTGGCTGCTTCATCACAACAACGCACCTGCTCCTGCATCACGTCTCGTGCAGAGTTTTTTGGTGAAACATCAAATCACCCAGGTGACTCAGGTCCCCTACAGCCCAGATTTGGTGCCCTGCAACTACTGTCTTTTTGCAAAACAAAATCACCTTTGAAAGGGAAGAGGTTTCAGACTGTTGGTGAGATTCATGAAAATACGACGGGGCAGCTGATGGCGACTGGGAAAACTGTGTGAGGTGCCTAGTTTGCAGGGAACTGAGGCATCGTTGTCCTATGTACAATATTTCTTGTATCTTCTTCAATAAATGTGCTGATTGTTCACAGTACATGGCTGGATACTTTCTGGACAGCACATGTCCTATGATATGTGTGTATGTGTCTAATAACTTTGGAACACAACAAAGTGGGTATGTAAGTTAAATAATTGTTTAGATGATAAAGATTGAATAATTATAGAGAATTCTGTTAACTAGAATTGTTTAACCTAAATTGTCTCACAGTTCAGAAAAAGTGTTGGATGCATAAAAACTCAATATAAGTTGCTATTATCAGAGGATGTATTGTATGTACTAATCTCTTCCTGACTTCATTTGATTTTTTTCTCATCTACTCATTCTGACTAAATCTCAGCAGCCCCATCTTTGTACTTTCCCCCCAGCTTTATTGAGATATAATTGATAGATAATATTGCTAATATATCTAAAGTTACTGTACTGCTCTTGGTTCTTATTCTTCTATACATTTAACTGGATCTCCCCTAAGTCCTTCTTAGAGTAAGTCAGGGCACACTTTGACAATTATTGGTGATTCATGGTGGCAAATGATAAGGGCTTGCAATATAAATAAAAGAAACATTGAATCTTAACAAAACACTTCAAATGCATTCAGTGCATTGCATTCTTTAAAAAAAATTTATAAAACGAACTCATGTGCTCTGTCCATGATCATTTCCTCTTAATTCAAATATTTGATTATGTATCACATTCCCTAACTAAGCTGGATGAAGGAACTCTATGAACTCGTAATAATGTCTCTCCCCTCCCCCACATTATAAATTTTACTAGGGTACCAATATAACCTAGTCAAGAGGTAGTTGGCAGTCATACAGGTAAGATCTCTGTTTTGTTCAGTGAATGTTATCACACTGGGTCAGTGATGTGTTCCAAATGACTGATGAAATCCACCGACTTGTATTCTTGACTTGTGTGCATTACGCATTTTATTGGGGCAGGTTTTCTGGGGTGGTGGAAGGCGGCCTAAAGAACACCAAAATGTCAGTCAGTGATGTGCCGGCCATCTTGCTGGACCTGTTTAGCGCCAACGCCGCTAATTGGATATAACTTTCAACATCGTCTATTTGCCCCTATGGTAAAGAATTGCAGGCCCATATTTCTTCAGAGCTGCATGAGCTTATATGGTGGTCATGGACACGGCGTGCTCGCCGGTGCCTGATTTGCCCGTTAACCAAGATGGCAAGCATCACCGGGCAGTATGGGAGAGCTAAAGTCTTTGGGCTCATCAAAGTTAGAAAGTCTGCCATCAGTTATGATTTTAGAAATCACAGTTTGATTTGGCATTGTCTTTAATCATCGAATGAGTACGACTAAGTTTCTCAGGTTATTTTTTTCACGTACTCGGAGATACATTTTTACATCAAGTCCGGTAGGCTCAAAATCGAATGTCATGTTTATTTCTCTTGGCATAATAGACTTGAAAATCTCACTTTTAACACTCTGTAGGTTGAAATAGTCTGTTCTTTGTGTTCTAGAACAAGAGTCAGCACACTATGGCCCGAGCTGGCCCTGTTTTTGAAAATATTTTACTGCAACAGAGTGACCACACCCACTGGATTGCGTTTTGTCTGTAGCTGCTTCACCATCAGAGGCACTGCTGAGTAGTTGCAGCAGGGCCTGGAGGCTGGGAGCCTAAAATATTTACAGTTTGACACTTTGTTTAACCACCCCTGTTCCAGAACAATGCCGTCTGTTCCAGATATGTCCCAGATATCTAGGACTTTCTGTTCTGTTTTCACTATCCAATATTTCATTAGCCACATGTGGGCATGTGTTCTCACATGTGGCCACTGAGCACTTGAAATGTGCTTGATGTAACTGAGAAAATGTTTGCCTTTTGTTTAACTCATCTAAATGTAAACAGCCACATGTGGCCACTGGCTGCCACATGGCACAGCACAGCTCTAGACCTTTGGGGACGTTGGCTGAGTATTTGAACTAGGACTTGCCTTCATGCAGAGTAGGGCTGGTTCTTCAGTGAAAGTACAAGTAGGGCCCTTAATTTCTGTAGGTGCGTGCTGGCCTTTCTCTCTGTAAGCTGGCATCCGAAGTGTAGATGTTGACTTCCCACAGCAGTGCTCCCTCTGCACGTGACAGACAAGGCCAGAACGTGCTTCCATCTAGACCCTACCACACTGTGGGGAAAGACAGCTGGGGACACACGTTTTCTGTAATAAAGCTCTTCACAGGGGTGTCCTTTGTCACCTCAGCGACATCACCTCCCAAACCAGACTTCTCACAATGACTTTCCTGTCTCTCATTTTCCAGGAATCATCCCAGTTCCACCTGTCACCCAGACTGGAACACTTCAAACCGCCGGGTCTCCTTTATCCCTTGCAATCAGTCTGCTTCTTCTGTTCGGATGACGCATAGATTTTTGTTTTCCTCTGTTCCCACCACCACATTCTTTTATTACTCAGTGCCTTGCAGCCAGCAACCCATTCCTAGGTGGTGGATGACACATGAATGACAATTTAAGGTGCTTGTGGATGTGGCATAGTAGGTGCTAACCATTAAATCTCACAGTTCACTCCTTGGTCTTTCTTTAAGTTACTCTTGTCCTGAGGCTAATATTGTTCAGTGATTTTCAAATCACAGCTCTCCCAACGAGTCACCGTCCCAAACTGACCCCAGACTCCCTAGGCTCTGTTACCTGACCCTCTCCACCATATCTGTCCTATCATATTTTAGGCTTTGCCAAATCAAAGTAAAAATTGATTCAACTCCCTGTGTGAGCACAGGGGACTTGGACCTAGATGGCACTGAGCGCTTGTCCTCGCTCCCTCCGCAGTCAGGCCAGTGAACCACTGAAATGGGACTGGCACTGAGCTGGGGTGCACGCCCCGCCCCCGCCAACCGCCCCCTCAGCCGCGTCAGGAGGTGGGCGGGCCTGGCTCTCCCAGGACCCTGTGGTTGCTGGAACTTTTGCTCTCTGCACTTATGCTGCCCTTCGATGCTCTATGGTGGAAAAGTGGACTCGGAAGTCAGATTGTTTAGATTTGATTTTCTTCTACTCTTCTAACTCAGTGTGGGCAACTTTTTTAACCTGTCGAAACCTCAGTTTCCGTGGCTGTAAAAAGGGACAGTGAAATACCTCGTTATGCTGCTCAGCAAGTTGTGGCGAGATTATCCACGTAAAGTGCCTAGTGACCAGCACCTTAACCGCTCTGCGTTACTTCCTGTTGCATCGGTTATTTCTGCTACAGTTACTGCTGCTGCTATCAGGGTCCTTATTCTTTGGGAAGAGCTTCTGATAGGTTTCCACATGACAGTTAATTCATACTTCAGTTGTGGACACAACAGTTCTGTTTCCTCAGTGGCCAGGCTTGCCTCACAAAAGATCCCTGAAGAGTCTAGTGGCTGACCGCATGCAGAGAGTCGTTCAGAATAATGCAGGAACCCGTTTGCTGATGATTACTATCAGATTCCTGTCTGACTGGACTGAACAAACCACGGAGTCTTGGTAAAAGTCTGCTGTCTGCAATGCTTCTGGTGGATTATTCTCTGTGGGATCTCTAAACCCAGGGAGGCTAAAGCATCTGCTTGTGTAAAAGGCATTAAATGCCCACTGCCTTGTATGGTCTTGGGTGTTCCATGGGCATCGAAACGACAATTACCGTGAGAACGGTGGCTGCATAATTGTCCAGCAGGTGGGGGCCTAGCATTGGCATTCAAGCATAAAACTTTCGTTGGTATGGATCTCTAACTCCATTCTAAAGTCTGCTGAGTACCTCTTCTTATGTGCTTTTCTGTAAAACCAACGCGATTCTAAGATTGATTGGGCCCAGGTCATCTGACCCAGAGTAAATTATGGGTGTGCACTGTTAGAAATACAGGTCTAAATCAGCAGGTTCATTATACGTGCGCTTGCTCCACACCAGATCGGTATGTCTTGCTCTCAGAACCGTTTTTCTCCTTTTGGCTCTTCTAATGAAGAATGCCCAACTCGGAACCAGTTAATCAAATGCAACAAGCACACCCACCAACTCCGCTGTCAGCGGCACGGCGGCATGCGGTTTCCCAGTGCCTGGCTGGGGGTGGAGGTCAGTCACTCTGTACATTCATGCACATCCATGTGGACCCTCCCGTGCACAAGATGGGAATGTTAATTTTGAATAAGTTAAAATTATGTCACCATGCTGTTTCTAAATATACTTAATATATGGGTGTTCCTCTGATTCTGTTATTAATTATATAAAATATAGATTCTATCCTATGGTCTTTATTCTTTTATTCTACATGCCTATTAGGCCAATGCCACCTTGCTGAGGGTCTTTAATTTATATTACCTGCTTTGTTAATTGACTGTTTATGTTAGCAGTAAGGCTTCAGGTTGACAGTGCGCTGTTTGTTTGGGGGGAATCAAAAATTATACATGGATTTTCAGCTAGTCAGGGGGCAGCAGCCCTAACCACACCCCTCCCCCCATTGCGATGTTCAAGAGCCAATTGTATTTGGACCTGTTTTCCACGGTTCTTCACTCGAGTTTCCACTTACTCGGTTAAATAATTGGCATACCAGTAGTCTTCCTTTGTGCTCTGTCTCCACTTGAATATGCTGTGGTAGAAGGAGCCTCAGGGATAAAGTCAGGTTCCTGGTCTTCGTTTCTGAACACAGACGGTCGATTAGACAGCAGGAACATGGAACTTGACGTGGCATGTTGACTGTTTAACTTTGTGACACAATTAACAGGGATTCTAGTACTCAGCCCTCAGTCCACCTGGGAACACTAGCTGTGGTGTGCTTCGCTGCTTTGGTGCAAGAAAGTGGACTAGATGGGGGAACACTTTCAGAAGACGTTTCCACTGTGAGCTTGACATGCCACACCTGGCGGAGGATACTCAGCACCTGCTCTACCTGCATATCACTGACAAGTGAGAGAATGATCACGTGATAAGGTGTTTTTCTTTAAAGGACAGTGAAGACCTTTGGAAACACCTATGAGATGCTTTCTTGGACAAACAAGTAGGTAGGCAAGACATTTATTTGCTTACTGTATAAAATGATAAACATACAACCAGTCAAAACCAACAGTTTTTACAATGTGCAATACATTAGGGGTGTTGATTTGACATGATAAATGGCACATGTCTCCCCAGGATAGCTCCGGGCCTCCTATTTTCATTTTTTCAAACACACAAATCAATGTTACCAGAGAAATGAAAACCAAATCCCATTAACTTATCTTTTAAACTTATTTAGATATATCTAAAAGTCCTTGGCATGTATAAGGAATGAGATTTAAGTCTGCTTTTAGGTGCTAACGTTCTGGACTGCCTGGTGGGCACTGAAAACACGTGACCAAAGTTGTCCAGTGACTCGGTGACAGCGGGTGGCTCCTACTGCTGAGGGCGAGGACGGTGAGGCAGAAGGTCTGGTTTACGTCACATGGATCCTCAGTCTCTCTGATGCTCACCCACGTCCTGTTAAGAGTACACAACCCCTCCACTTTTCTTACCTGTGCTCTCAGGGCCAGTGTTAGGTGTGTTAACATTTTACTTCTGTACAGCAAAACTTTTTATAGCATTCAGTATGAAGGTAAATATCAAAAATATCTAGGACAATAATGAGTTATGCATTACAGTCATTGTACTTTCCCACCTTCCTTTAAAATCCACATATTTAGAAAAATATATTATTGCATATGAAACCACAAACAGGCATTCTGATTTCAGTACGCTCTTCCTCAAAACAGTATATACAGTTCTTTTAGAGTCGGAGTGTACTACAGATTCACACGGGGGGCACTGTGGGGTGAGTCCCAGGCACACAGCAACGTATGTACACTTCAGTTTTCCAGGTTGCCTCTTCTGGCAGAGGCTTGTTTGCTTCCTTGGCATCAAGGTATCGAGGGTCTCTCCCACCGGTGAAGGGGAAACAGCACATATAGACGACAATGGCCTGTCCTAGGCGGCTTCTTCGGCAGAGCAGTCGATCCCTGCGTAGGTAAACTTCTCATAAAGCGTGGTATTCACGTAGGTCTAGGAGAACAAGAATGGATCAGAGACAGCGCTGCCTTCCCGGGGCAGTCACAGCAATGCTCTGGTGCCCTCTGCTTGTTTCAATTCAAATACTCGGTACTTAGGGGACATTTTTCTGTCCTCGGTTCCTTCTGTATCTGACAACTGTCTTTCTGGAGTGTAGCCCTTGGCTTCTGCCAGTAAGATTTCATCCTCTCACTCTCCCCAGTTTCTGGACTTATCCTTCTCATTGTCTCTCATCGGCCCCTCCTGAAAGGCCTGGCTCCCCACGCTCCTTCCTCTGCCAGCTTCTCAGCTTCACAACTCCTGTTTGATTCAGGCACCCACGCCTCCGGTTTAATCACCACTGGAGTTCGATGACTTCTCACATCTGTTTCCCTAACCTTGATTTGTCTCTTGCACACCAGACACATGCAGCCGGCTACCTCCTAGAAATTTCTGTAGAATTCTTGACCCTCCCCATAGTAACCTGCACACCATGCTCTGGTGCTACCTGCTGTGTGCCTGTGCCCTTGGGCGAGTCACTTTTACCTCTGAGCCTGTTGCCTCATCTATATAGTTAGAGGGTCAGGTTACTTGACTGATAAGATTTAAGATTCCAACTCAAATAGCTAACTATATATGTTGTGCTGTGTGCGATTATAGCTCATATAGAGATCTTGTTTCCTCCAAAACTGTAACTTCCTCAAAGTTGGGGGTCACATCTTTTATGTCCCTATAATACCTAGGGCTATGCCCAGAAGCACTTGTTGAATTGCATCAGCTGTTTTTAACAACCACACACGAGGAATTCCAATGAATGAGCCCCTGCTTGGTCTCCGTACTTACCTTTCTTTCTTCTAACATCCTGTTTAAGGACACCAGTATCTGGGCAAACGAGGGCCTCTCATACGGCTTCTCCCGCCAGCATTGTCTCATCAGATCATACCTTTGAAAGCCAAGAGTTACAGGGTTAGCTCTAAGGCTGTGCTGCAGCCCTGGGCACGGCCAAGAACAGAGTACGGAGACAAGAGAGGAGAATGTAGCCCTTCAGCACGTGGTTGTGAGGCTTAACCAGCAGAAGACAGGTGAATGGCACCGAGGAAGTTTCTTTTGGGCTTCCCACCTCCCTATCCCAGACCCCTTTCTTCTCCCGGTAGATCTGGTGCCTCCCACACACCCCCGCCCGGGTATCATTCCTGCAGCATCTTGGTCTCAGCTATTCTGATCTTCTGGAAAGAACTGGATTATGTTTCCAGGGCAGCATTTTCCTTGAGATACTATATCTCTCACAATGTTAATGTTTCATTTTTAAAAAATTGCTCCAAGCTCAAATTACTGTGCAAAATGCCACTCCCTGCATCTCCCTCTCAGGGATTAGCATAGTAAATCTTGAGAAGCCTTGTCATTAAAAACAAACAAACAAAAAACCTGTTGGACCAGGTTTATCATGACACTTCTCAGACATGATTGACACAGAACTCCTTTCCCTTGTATTATTTACTCACATCTTGCAGGTTCCATAAACATAGCTGCATAAGCGCTGGTCTAAGGAAGTACTTTCTCAAATGTGGCCGGAACTGCCTGCATCATCGGAATGCAGACTCCTGGGACCCACACTAGCGATACTGAGTCAGAACGTGTGGGAGTGGGGCTCAGGATTTCACATGCCGAGCACAGGCCTCAAGGGAAGCTGTGCGCACAGAACACCATCACCCGTCGGCCTCGGGCATCACAGACTTCAGAACAGTTTGCAATTTAACACAAGTTTCATAACAACTGACAAATCTCACTCCTCATGGAATGAATCTCAAAATGTGGACTTTTGGAGACTTGGTCCAGCTGATGGTTCAAGTACATCCAGGTTTGCCCAGGATGGAGTAGGTTTCTGTCTCTTGTACCCGTAACAAAATTAGTAGCACCCTCTTTCACTCTTGGAAGTGGCTTAGCTTAGATGACACATTATTTACTCAACCGAGAGCCTTCCACTCTTTGAACTATGCCAGTGAGGCAGATTCTCCCTCAGCTAGGCTGTGGGAATTCTGGTATCACTAAAGTTAATCATTCTTTCCCTCAGAATAATTCTTATTCTGGAAAGTAATCTCTATAGAAGCAAAATTCCATGAAGAAAAATCTACCTTCCTTAATGTAACAGCTCTGAAATCACTACTCAGTTTATTTATTTACTTACTTATCCATACATGAACTTATTCATGAATAATTCCATCAGTTTATTTCAGATCTTTTCTGCATTGGTTCACCTTCCTCATATCAACCTTCACAAGAATCATCACCTTAAATTCCTTCTGCACGTCTGTGCCTGGAAATCTTGTATTCCCTGCCCACTGCATGACAGTCCTGGTTTAAAGAACCCCTTCATTTCTGGCTTTTTTGTGATCTCCATGCTGTGTGCGTGCATGTGCATGTCAGTGCACGTATGTGTTCATGAATCAGGTAATTTCTCCATGAGAATCAGTCTGCTCACAAAGCACACAGCAGGAAGATGAAGACCAAGCGGCCCTAGGAAGAGGCCTAACTTACACCTCGTCGTCACAGTTCAGGGGCTTCTCCAGCCTGTAGCCCTGCGGCAGCTTCTCGTAGAGCTCGGCACACGTCATCCCGCAGTAGGGGGTGCCACCTGGAAGACAGGAAAGGTGTTGCCCTCAGCCCCGCCTGGTGCAGAAAGCAGTCTTCTGCCCAGGGGCTCAGAAGCCAAAAGATGGGGAGAACAAAGGGGTGTGTCTGGGGTGTGCATCCAGTGTGATCTTCGTCTCTGAGCAAACCCACTGCACGCGCTCTGCAGACTACACTAAGGGGTGGCCATTCCTTCCGCGGGGAGACCCACGGCACCGTGCCTGACTTACAGGGCTAGTTCTCTTTCCTGAGTCTGTCTCCACCCAGCCCATCCATGGTCCCAATGACATGTATCTTTTTCCTAATTGGAAGTGTGTAGTTTGTAACTCCTGTTCTGTCTACAATTGTTACTGTCCAATTTTAATTATACAATAAAAGCAATGCATAGTTATTTTAGAAAACTTGGAAAATATTAAAAAGCATGAAGAAAAAATACAATAGCTTTTCTACCCTTTTGTGTAGCCCTTCCAGTTTTTTAAAGTGTTAATATTTTAAAACTGGGACAATAATGAATGTGCAACTTTTTGTTGGGCATGCACATTTTCACAGGTTAATCAATAGCTTTCAAAATGTGACATTTTTTCTTAGCTACATAATACATCACCTTAAAGGTGTGGAAATAAACTTGGAATAGCTCTATGACATCTTTGCCCAAGCAGAGGCAACGAACTTATAACCAAGTTCATGGCCACCAGGTTTACTATTACAAATGACATTAGATATAGAGAAACACAGGAAAAAACACAGTCGTAGATAGAAACCCGTAGGCTCTATTTCCAAGTCGCATCTGGTGGCCCCACATACAATGGTCTCTCTGGGATTTTACAGTGAGGGAGCACAGGGAGGGCCCAGTCCCTTTGCCAAGAGCCTTACCTGGGAGAGAGACATGTGTACTCACCTAAGCTGACGATCTCCCAGAGTAACACTCCATAGGACCATCTGTGGATGGGAAATAGGGACAGCAATAATCAGCAAGCATTAAAAAGGTGAAACAATCATTGCCCCCAAAGCGAGGATGACTGGCCTTTCGTCAGAAAAGAAGATGTTAAATGTCTGCCCACTGGGACAGGACCATTGCACAGCACACATTTCTCTCCCCCTGGCCTTGGGGAGGGCACAACAGGGAACCAGCGTTAGTTTTCTAAAGCCCCCACTTACTTTGGGTAGGGAGTGCAAGGTGGCGGCGCTATGGAAAGCAGCAGCTTGTTTTAAATCCCATCTCTGCCCCCTGATGCTCATGTGACCTGGGACATGTTACTGAACCCCTGAGGCTTCTTAGTATATTGTTCTAAAAGTGGGGACAATTTCCGCCTCAAAGCTACACAGAGATGATGTGAGATAACATTTCAAAGGCGCTGTACGCACAGTGAGGGGACAGCCATTGCTGCCTCCTCCTCACCCCAGTGTAAGAAAAACCCCTGGACAAGTGCCCTCAACCCTCTGGGCCTCAGTTTTTCCTCCTGGAAATAATGCATGTGGGCAAGATGGCCCAAGTGTCAATCCCAGCCCTTCCTTCTTCCACTGTCAGCCTGAGCCTTGCAGGCCGGAAACAGAAATGGTCTCCCCATCTGACCTTTCTGTCGCCTCTGACCTTCCTGTCACCTCTGACCCTCAGCAGCTGCCTGGGCCGCCTCCTCTGACCTCTGACCTCGGTCCCAAGCACTGAGTGCAGTCTGGGGAGTGGAGCCAGGCAGGGGTCATGCCCCTTGCTCCTCGGGAGACCAAGCCATCGCCACTGGTGTTGCTCCTTGACAAGCAGAAGGAAACCCAAAGCCTGCCACGCGTGACTCATGCCCTGAAAATTGTCCACGCTGTGGCTTCATTCTATGAATTTATTTCCCGGGCTTATGGATCAGCTTTGTTCTCAGAGGGACATAATCATTTGTCAGATGTGTATTTTTCTGGGGAAAAAAGGAAAAACTCAGTCATGAGGCTACTCACACATCACTGTTGGTTGTATACACGCTGTAATTTAGGGACTCAATTGCCATCCAGCGCACTGGGAGCCTTCCCTGCAGGAAACAAAGTGAGACACCACTTAGGCAGGGCAGGGCCCCTTCCCAAGGCTGGCAGCGTCCCCAGAGCTGTGGCCCACAGGGCACCCTATTTGGAGTCCCCCAGACATAAGGAATGGCAGACTCGGGAGCTGATGTTCTGTGTAAGTTCCACCGACAAGTGTGTTTTCAAACTCAAAGACATGCAGATAATGTAAGTCCTACTTACCTCAAGGGGTCCTGCTGCAGTTTTACATAGAGAAAAATGTGTGTGTGTGTGTGTGTGTGTGTGTGTGTGTGAGTGTGAAGGTAGGTGTGTACTTGGTAGTCATTCATTTAATTCTTCAATGTACTTTGTGGCTCTCACAGGCACCGAGAGGTTTGATAGGGGAGACACAGGCATAGAAACCAAGAATCAAACCACAATGTGGGAAAGGCTCAGGTGATGCGAGGAGAACAACCACACCTGGAGGAGGTGGGGAAAGAATTTCCGGAGGAGGGGACATTTGAGCTTGGTTCTCTGAGATGTGTAGGTGTCAGCAGGTGGGGTGGGGAGGGGAGAACACGGTGGGCCAAAGGGAACAGGGTGCATACATACCACCAGGAGAGGAAAGCCTCTAGCCAATGAGTTTACACTGGGTTTGAAGATGGGATGAGAGAACATCCTCTGGGTGCCTGGCCCTGACTCCCTCTAGGTTGTCCCCAATTTTTTGCTAATTGAGTCCAGTCTGGGAAAAGTGAGAAGTGGACTAGACATGGGGGAGTGTGACTTTTGAGTTTTATTCCTAATTTCCTCAAATTCACTATGATTTTCGGCTCCCTTCCTATCAATGCATCCCAGGGATCCTATGAACCTTATTGAGCGACAGAGACCTCCCTCTCAGGGATTTGTCCCAGTGCTAACAGTGGCATTTCAGCCACATTAACCAGTGGGTGGGGCGCGATCAGACGCATTTAGGGGATCTTCCTCAGCCCCCTGAAACTGGAGTAGGCATTCTCCCAGACCACCCATCCCTGAGAGCAGCCCTGCCCCAGCCCTGGGATTATGCCCGAATGCTCAGCTCTCTCCCAGCCCTTTGGGAAGTGGCAGGGATGTGAAGCTGGCCATAAACCCCAAGTGGCAATTCCATACTTTAAGTAAGGCTCACTTATGAAAGTGTCCTTTCTCACATCTACCGCTTCAATACTTGTGCCATTCCCACCTTGCTTCCCTGTTCGTCCACCCCACCCCCACCCCCCACCTATCGCTGTGTTCGCTCTTCCCCATCCCAGCTAAAGAACGGAAAGAGTGGTCTACATTCTCTGCTTTGTCTTTGCTTTCCCTTCCCTGCTGACTCCTGACCTCACACCCCCAAAGTACTAATTTCCATGTGCACCTTTTCATTTTTTTCTTGTTTTGGGTCGCTCCACTCCACCCACTCCTCCCGCTATCACCTACTGCTGTCCGGCCACCATCCTCTCTTACCTGACGGCTACCACCTCTTAACTGCGCTCCCTGTCTCAGCTTCCCTCCCTAAGGATCTGTTCTCCACACCAGTCAGAGTGATCACTCTAAATGGCAAATCCAACCACAAGGTTCCTTTCCTTAAAGTTCTCTAATGTCCCTATTGTCCCAAGATCCCAAATCCTTACTGAATGTTTTGTACTTTCCCTTGATCTAGGCTTTTATATATACTACACCCTTCAGATCGCCCAATCCATTCTCACATCTCCACTATTTAACACCTACTGTAAAACTCAGGAGTCAGCCTCCTCCAGGGAGCCTTCCCCGTTTTCCCACATGCTCAATTTGGTGTGTTCTCTGTGCTGCTGTGGCATCTGTGCTTTCCTGGCCCTCAGCACTTATTACCTGTTACAATTGTTTATTACGTGCTTATCTGTGAGCTCTTTGAAGGTGGAGACTGAGTCTGGCTTATTTACCTCCAAACTTTGTAGTAAACATTGTAGTAAAATAAATTGGTTATGAGGGGTGCATATATTAATCAATGAAAATAAAACCCCAAATCACTTGGTGTATTAGTTTGCAACAGTTCCCATATTAGAATCACCTGGGATGAAAAAAACAAAACAAAACCTGATACTGGAGCCCCACCAGAACAACTGAATCAGAACAGCTAAGCAGTAGGGTTTGGCATCTGTATTTTTTGAAAGTTCCCCAGGTGATTCTGAAGTGCAATGAGAGTTGAAAATCACTGAAACAACAGGATAGAGCAGGTGGCCACTCTGCCCTCTGGTGGTGTCTTTGTGCACTGCACTCTTCTTGCAGGGAGCTTGCTCCTCTCCCATCCCTTCTCCTTGTCTCCTGCTCCCTTCACCCTACCACACCTTTCCTCCTCAGACCCCATGCCACCAGGGTACACTACCCTGCCACTAGGAAAGAGAGCGAAGCCCTGAACCCAGTGCTCTGTTCCTCTAGAATTCCTCTTATCCTCCCCAAGACAACATAAATCCCTGTCCTTTTCGAAATGCCAAGCAGACCAGCACTTGCCTTGGGAATTTGAAAGCATCCAAACCAAACGGGTAGGTTGTGGGCATAAATTGTGTTCCTTCCTCCATCCCCTCATCGAGGACACCACATTGCCCAAATGCAGGAGTGAAGCAAGGGAAGGGATTTTGGGAAGGAGACAGGCGGCTTCCAGGTGGCACGGGAGGAGGGGGGCAGCCAGAGGGGAGGGGTGAGCGGTAGGTCCTGCTCCTTTCAGACCTGCTCCTCCAGCCCAGCGGAGAAACATCTGCTTTGAGTGGGGCAAATCCTGAAAATATGAGGGAACAAGTATTGTCTGGGAAAGTGTCCCTGTTGATAAGCACCCAGGGCCAGGCTGTGAGGTGTCCCTAAGAGCCAAAGGGACCCCACTTCAAACCCTTATCAAGAAAGGGAGTGGAAAGGTCCAAAATGGTTAAGTGCACTGGGATTGTAACTGTAAAAATGCGAATGCTTGCAGAAAGCACTAAGTAAAAAGTCAAAAAAAAATGTGTCAAGGTAGTGAACTGTGGGTCATTTCCTTTTCAAAACATTCTTGAATATTGTTTCTGTGTTATCTTGTCAGCCAGCAAAATAAGTATATTGAAAAGAAAGGAAACCTGAATTTGAGGATAAATACAGAAACCTGAGCCTTTTGGAGGCAATTTGGTAACCACAAAAGTAAACGGAGACTCTGTATCGTGAAAACTGGCATTGTCCTGGGAAAACTGAGCCTGGTTAATGTTGATCAGACTTAGAAAAGAGCGAGCTAGGCCCTGGAGTGGGCGTATGGACACAAGGAAAGGCTACAGGAATTGTCACCCCGAGGCCCCACATTTGCCCTCCGCTCAGGGAAATCAGAGGTGGTGGCGGGTTGGTGGTGAGACAAGCTGAGCATGTTCTTCATGTATTTTTTTGAGCCTCTCCTAGATAAGACTGAAGTGTCTCTTCAGCCCTCCCCAAACCAATGTGCCAGCCCACAGGGGAGCCTGGAGAACGAGAAAATAGATGCTGTGCCCATGTAAAGAGCCAGCCCTATGTTAGCCGGACCGGCAGCAGTGTGGGGAGCCATACTCTTCATTAGCGTGTGCTCCCTTCATGCCTGAAGCTCCCTCCCTCTCTCCGTTCCCTCCATCTTGTTTTTAGTAAACCCCTTTTTGAGTCTGTTTCCTCTCCTCTCTTGATTTCTATCCTGAGTAGGAGCCAGGACTCCTTTGCTGGTGACACTGCCCCAGTACGAATATCCAAGGTGTGGCATTTCCAGGGCTTTATGATTCCAGGGTGGACAACAGAGGCAGGATGGGTTCAGTTTCTCTCTTCTGCTAACAATGCAGTTAGGTTTTCCCAGGATCTTAGACTCGAGATACAATATTACCGTTTGGAGACTAGGTATCATTAGGTAAAAGTGAATTGGATAGATTTGGGCTTAAAGGGAGAGTGGGGGAACTTTTGGCAAAGAGGGAGTCTTAGGTGGGCCTTTAGAAGTTCTGAGTTTCTCCCGAGGGTCTCCTTGTGATATAGGAGCCTCATTAATTTACTTCCCTCTTATTTGGAACATATGTTAAATGTCTTTTTTTGCCCCTCCTATTTTTGCTGTGTGGAAAGAGAAAGTGGGAGCTGCTCAGAAGTTTCTCTTTCTTTCTTTCTTTCTTTCTTTCTTTCTTTCTTTCTTTCTTTCTTTCTTTCTTTCTTTCTTTCTTCTTTCTTTCTTTCATTTAAAAATAATTTAGTACTCTCACATTATCCATTCCTAGGATTTCTCCCTCTACTCTTTTTTTTCTAACTTTTTTTAAAAATTCATTTTTTGTTGTAGTTTTCCATCACCATCTGTCTGCCTTACACTCCCCTCCCCTCCCGCAATCACCACACTGGTGCCCATGTCCATGAATCCTTTTTCCTCCATCCCTCCACCCCCTACCCCCACCCTCGGAGCTGTCATCTGCTCTCCATCTATGATTCTGTCTCTATTTTGCTTGTTAGTTCAGTTTGTTCACTAGATTCCACATATGAGTGAAATCATATGGTATTTATCTTTCTCTGGCTGGCTTATTTCACTCAGCATACTGTATTGCAGCGTTATTTACAGTGGACTCCTCAGAAGTTTCTGAGTGAGACACATTAGGGTCGGGCCTGGATCCAGACCTGCGCCCCTGCTCCCCGAGGCTTGCATGGGCAAGTGCTTGGCCAGATGTCATCGTGGCTTCTCTGCTAGTTGCATGGACCCTCTAGTCATTTTAGGAATCAAAACCCAGAAAGGATGTTTGCTGGGCCAGGACAATATCTACCGGGCCCCACGGTCAGATGCCTCAGTCACAGCGGAACAGTGGTCTCAGAGAGCCGCACCAGGCTGGGGTGGGGGGGTGCCCTGGAAGGGATGTTCTTGGTGTCTGCTTGGAACTTACCATCGTCTTTTTCACATAAACTTCTTGACCTCGGGACAATCCAAAATCGGCTATTTTGGCTACATAGTTCTCACCAACTAAAATGTTCCTGGCAGCCAGATCCCTGTGAATAAACTGAAATTTTAAAAAACATCATGTATTTTCAGCTTATTTACATTTTTTACTTCATTCCGTTAGCACAATACCCCAGGGGCAAACATTTTGGGAAACAGAGATGAGAGGATAGTATGAAAATGGGTTTTTAAAAGTCACCAGAATCCAGTTCCCTTAAAGGTGCTCTCTAAAACAGCAGTTGGCGGATTCTGACAAATCTTAGGAGAAGCATTTCAAACAAACAAACAAACAAATAAAAAAAGTCATTAAATTTTCCTGCTGCCATGTAAATCCTCTGCTGCTGGGCATGATTTGGGCTAAGATGGGTTAAGGCACCTCATCAAATACATACAATGTGATTTACTATGTAAACATATTGTCAGTGTTGGCCATTAACGTCTATATAAATGGATGGAATATTAACAAAGAGATTAAAATGAGAGATTGTAAGAGGAAGTAAAGAAGAGAGGCTGACTGAAAAAAAAATGTACGAATGGAAAGTGATTTTAGAGGGAATTTCAAACGAAAGATGTCCCAAGCAGCCCCCTCATCACAAACCTGTTTTTGGCTCAAGTAGCCCATGCCCCGGGCCACATCAGCGGCGAAGTGGAGCAGCTGCTGGGAAGACAGCGTGGAGGCCGTGCTGTTGGCGATGGCGAAGGCGGGGTCGGTCTCCAGCACCCTGCTCTTGCGCAGGAAGTCCAGGAGGTTCCCGTGGGGGGCGTACTCGATGGCCAGGTACAGGTAGCCTGTGGGGAGAGGGAGAGACACCACCTAACCAGTAGACCCAAAACGCTTTGAAACTGCCGAAGTGCTGCGGTCCGTGGGAATTGCTGGTAAAACTCCATTTCTTCTCAAAGCAACTTACCTATTTGGACCAACCTCGAGAGTGCTGGGGACAGCAGCAAGTTCGTTAGGTAAGCCCCTCCTGCAGTACTTGAAGGGTGCCCTACTTGGACTCAAGGTTCCCTTCTTTCCCACTCCCCGCCCTCTCCCACCAAGTGTGGACCACCGTGAAAAGCTTCCTGAAGGCGTCCACCTACTCTGTGATGACGGACGCAGCAAATCAAAGCATTTGCTTTCCGGGGATCTAGCAAGACAGCCGGTCCACGTGCTCTTGCACTGTTGTTAGCCCATACTGATTGAGACCCAAATACGAGCCAGCCATGCTCTCTCTACTTTTCTTGAGGTTGTTTAAAAAATTAAAAAGTGCATGGAAACAGTAACAAAACAAACACTGACGGCACACCCACAGCTGAAAAACCCGCACAGATACGTACTCTCTCCCGCCTTCTGCCCCTCCCTACAGCCCACACTAAGTCACCACATCCTGATTAGGTCACTGGGCAGCAGGGTCCAGGGTCAGAGATGCTTGCAGAAGCCAGAACACTCAAACTCTCAGGAAAAAAATATAAAACAATAGTTTTTAAAACACATTTTGATCCATTGTCTTATTTTTATTACAGATTGTTTTTTCTTTTAATAAAAAATAATCTTTTTTTTTATAAAACATTGATCTTTAGAGCCACTAAAAAGAATGGTTTTACTATCTTTTAAAGGTAAATTATTTTATAGACCATTTTGTAAATTTAAAATGCTGAATGATTTTGAACTTAAAAGGTACCCTAAGAATCTGAAATTCTGGCCTAAACAACA
>VMDR010017091.1:0-20467 GCA_007922815.1 Macrotus californicus | reverse complement strand
CCCTGTCTATCTTCTACCTACCATTTATGCTACTTATTCTCTGTACCTTTTCCCCCCCTCTCCCTGCCCACTCCCCCACTGATAACCCTCCGTGTGATCTTCATTTCTGTGATTCTGTTCCTGTTCTAGTTGTTTGCTGAGTTTGTTTCTGTTTTAGGTTCAGTTGTTAATAACTGTGAGTTTGTTGTCATTTTACTGTTCACATTTTTTATATAGCCTTCATTTTTTTCATCTAATTTGCAACTATATTCAACCAATTCTGTGAGCATACTGATTACCAGTGTTTTGAACTGTGCATCTAATAGGTTGGCTATCTCTTCGTCACTTAGTTTTATTTTTTCTGGAGCTTTCATGTTTCATTCGGGCCATTTTTTTTGTCTGGGCACACCCATTATGTAGTAAAGGACGGAGCCTTAGGTATTTGCCAGGGAGGGGCAACCCATGCTGCACTGTGATGCTGTATGTGGGGGAGGGGTCCAAGAGGGAACAATGCCCCTTACGCTGCTCTCTGCTGATCTTCAGTCACTTCCCCTGCTACCCACAAGCAAATTAGGCCCTTCTGGTGCTAATTCCCAGGTGAGGGGGCCTGTGTACGTTCCAGGACCCTGTGGGTCTCTCCTACAAACTCTCCTGTGAGGCTGGGAATTTCTCCCACTGCTGCCTCAACCCCCACACGTGTTTTCAGTCAGAGGTTTGAGGCTTTATTTCCCCACACTGGAACCCTGGGTTGTGCAGTCTGTCTCGCTCCCCAGTTGTTCCTCCCGGTTTATCTGCATGCGAATGTAGGACTGCCTGCTCCACCAGCCATCACCTTGCTGCACATCCTCTCTGCCTGCCCATTTCTGCCCCTCCTACTAGTCTGGGTGAATGTTTCTTCTTTAACTCTTTGGTTATTGAACTTCCATACAGTTTGATTTTCTCTCAGTTCTCGTTGTTTTTGTTTTTTAATTTGTTGTTGTCCTTCTTTTGGTTGTGCAAGGAGGCACAGTGTGTCTACCTATGCCACCATCTTGGCTGGAAGTCCCAAGTATTGAGTCTTTATGGGCACTTTATTCAGATGCCAGTGATCTGAGAAGATGACAGGTTATGTACCTTCAAAGCCATCTTAACATCTCATCTCAAGCCAAACTTTTTATAAGGAGAAGAAAGGGGTTTAGATAAAAGATTAATCTGATAAGAGTTTCAATCCTGGTAATTTTCCTAGTACTTCTTTATCTGTTGATCAACAATTCTTTATCTGATGTTCCCTCCCAGGAATTTGCTGCTCTCACCCTGGAACACAAGACTCAGATATTATCTCTATCTTTGAAGATTCCCTGGAGCACAAAGGTTGAATTGCTTGTTGACCTCCTGGATCACTGGTCATGCTATTCCTGGAATAACAGTTTTTCACATGCATTAATTACTCAGGTCTATCAACTATAGCTACTGGCTAAAATCTTTAACTCTTGAGTTCCCCTATCAACATGACCAATGCTTCAATCAATCATGCCTATATAATGAAACCCCAATAAAAACTAGGGTGAGTTTCCCTCATTAGCAATACTCCACATCAAATGTGCCAGGAAGGTCACAATCTTGACTCTGCAGAGAAAGGACAAAGGAAACTTTATGAATGAGACCATATCAGACCTCGTCCTATGCATCTCTCTTTGGCTGGTTCTGATATGTATCCCATTTCCATAATACAACTAAAATCATAAGTATAGTGCTTTCCTGAGTTCTGAGTCATTCTAGTAACTTATCAAACCTGAGGGGATAATAAGGACTCCTGAAATTTGTAGCCAGCTGGTCAGCGGTGAAGGTGGCCTGGAGACTCCTGGATTTGCAGTAAAGACAGTCTTATGAAAATATTAATAATAATAATAATAATAATAAGATAACAATGCCTATAAATTTATAACCTAAGCTATAATCAATTAAAAAAAATTCTAGGGGTAGGTATTTAAAACAAATGTGTGTCAGCTCCAAAATTCAAAGTAGAATGTAAAGTTACAGAGGTGAAACTTCTCATAAACAGAATGTGAAAAGGGAAAAATGGAGAAACCTGACAGATACCACCTTAAGTGAGTGGTCAAGATGAACATCATCAGTATTAAAATCATGTAAATGTCATGCACCCTTTTATATGATGAGTCCTTCATCTCTTTGGTATTCTTCCCCAAAATCTATAACCCCAGTAAAATCATGAGAAAACACCAGATAAACTCAAACTAAAGGAAATTTTACAAAATTTCTGATAGTACTCGTCAAAACTGTCAAGGTCCTTATATTCGTTCTCAGGGCTGCTACAATAAATTGTCACAAATTCAGTGGCTTGAAATAGCAAATATTTATTCTCTCAGTATTTTGGAAGCCAGAAGTCCAAAATTAGAGTGTCAGCAGGGGTCTGCTCCTTCCAGAGGCTGTGGGAAGAATGCTTCCTTGCTTCTTCCAGGCTCTGGTGGCCCCCGGCATTCCTCTGCTTGTGGCAGCATCACTCCGCTCTCTGCCTCTGTCTTCATAGGACTTTCTTCCTTATATGTTTTTCTGTCTTGAGTCTTCCTCTCCTTTCTATTCTCAGGACACCAATCAGATGACCTTCTCCTGAGATCCTTAACTTAATTACGACTGCAAAGACCCTAGTTCCAAAATAAGTTCTTAGGGAGCAGTGCTTAGGGCTTGGACATATCTTTGTGGAACACCCAGCTCAACTTTCTATGAGGGGCTCATAAACTGCCACAGATTGGCAGAGACTAAGGAGATATGATGACTAGATGCAATGTGGTCTCCTGGACTGGATCCTGTAGCAGAAAGGGGGACAGTAAAGAAATAAATGGTAAAATCCAAAGAAAGTCTGTAGGCTAGTTAATAATATTGTGACAATGTTTGTTTCCTAATGTTATTTAACACTGTCTTCTTCATATTGTCTTAACGTTAATTTCACAGTTTTGATTGTTGTGCCTTGGTTGAGATGGTCTTTCATATTATATTAGAGGAAGTTACGTGAAGGGTATTAGGAACTGTTTGTACTATCTTCACAACTTCTCTATGAATCTAATATTATTTCAAAATAGACGCGAGTCCTGTGCTTTTTCTCTCACACATTTATTCATATAATATAAGAGAGAACAAGCATGGAATATAAAAGAGTTTTAATTTGCATAAATGTCAAAAGCTAAGTCTTAAATGAATGTCCTCCGTTTGTTCTCATCGTGAAGCATATCAAAAGTTAGAGCTTCAGGGTACAGATTTCCAGTCCCTCCGCCATCACACATGCACACACACACACACATGCAGAGTTCATATCTATGAGACCAACACCCTCCCAGGGCCTTTGGAGTTTTTTGGCTAACTGCACAAGGCAGTTACATCAACAATTCTGTCTTTTATGCTTGAGCGCTATAAATGGGCCCTGTCTCTTCAGCTGTTTATTCAATGGAAATTACTCAACGAACAATGAAACTCAGCATAGCAACTCCCCTCCCAACCACACACATCCCAAGATCAAAACTATCAGCAATCTCTAAGAAATTCCTAGGGAAGCAATACAGGCAGGAGCCTTCCCACTTAGGTCCCTAGAAACTAGTCTCCTTCAACTCCCCACCCCCTGCTCATTAGGATAGTGTAGGAGTTTGGTCACACCTGCCTGTAGCAGCAGTGTAGCAGACAGTGTGAGTCCAAGCAGAGCCAAAAACAAAAATTGGTCTTAGGTAAGTTAATTAACTGCTCAGTCCCCAGGAAAAGAACTTGAAGCTAATAATGCCTCCTGCGTTAGTCAACTATTACAAACAACCACCAAATCTCAGTAACATTCAACAATAGGCATTTCTGTTTTACCACCTGTGGTCAGCTAGCTGGGAATTGGCTGACGTAGACTGGGCTTGGCTTGACATCTCTGTGTTGTTATAAATCCAGCTGGCTCTGGTCTGTTCCACGTGTTTCATTCTGGGTTTGGGGTGGAAGACACAGCACCAACCTGGAAGAAATTTGTCTCATGGCAAGGGCAAAAATGCCACAGAGCATAGCCAACCAAACAAGTACATTGCAGACCCTGTTTGCATCACATCTGCAATCACCCCATGGACCAAAGGAAGTCATATAGCCAAACTAAAAGTCAAGGTACAGGAAAGTAATCCCCTTATGTACTTCTCAAGTGAGAGGCACTGAAAACTTATGTGCAAAAAGCGTAAACCCAGGGAAGGGTAAAGAATTGGAGCCAAAAAATCAACCTACCACACTATGTGATAGGGTTGCTAAAAGATTAAATATAATAATGTATGCAAAGGTGTTGGTGCATAGTAAGCATTAAAAACCATGTATTATATTCCATTACATACATTCCAGGCCACCCACTGTCATGCTCTGGCTGAAGTCTACTCAGGCTGTGGTAACTCTGTAAATATGGCCTCCATCAGTTCCTTACCTCACTATATAGGCATGCCTTTCCTGGCATCAAAAAGTAGAGTCTAATTCTCTCCCTTCAGATCTAAGCTGGCCTCAGTGACTTTCCTTGACCAACAGAGAAAAGCAGAAGTGATGTTCAGAGACTTCTAAGGGTCAGACATAAGTAGACTTGCCACCACTGCCTGAGACCCTTGAAATGCTCAATCTTGGACCACTCCTTTTGTAAACTGAGTCTCCAAGCTGTAGAAAGCCCAAGCCACACAGGGAGGGCACACACACATACACGTTATGATTAAAAGCTCCACCTGAGCTCTGAGCTGACAGCTAGCCTCAATTGCCAGCCATGTGAGGGCCACCTTGAATACCCAACCCAAGTGATTCTTTGGATTACTGAAGCCCAAACTGATATCTTGCTGCAACCATATGGGAGACCCCAAATGAGAAATGCCCACCTGAGTTCCTGTCAATCCACAGAATTATGAGCAATAATAATAACTTATTTGAAGTCATTACATTATAGGGTGGTTTATTTTATAGTAGTAGATGGCCAGAATGCTAACCAACACTAATATGTCCAGGGGCCACTGAAGCCACACAGGACCCTGGTGGACAGACAATCCACCACTCAACAATTTTCCCTCTCACCCCACACTCATCCCAGCCAATGCTTAGCACTGGTCCTGCCTCTCCCATCACTGTCAAAGCCCTTTGTCAAAGGTACCAGCATCTGCTCAATTCCCTCTCCAGATCATTTTACTTAAGAGATGGGCCAGGTGTCCATGGTGTGAGAAATAAACAGGATTAATGTGGCAGCAACGTGGGGAGAAGTGAGCATGCAGGTTTAAACTCTCCCGGGGGCTGAAAGGGGACAGCTGGTCCAAGTTTTGCACACAGGTAGGTGCATCCTCCCCTCCCTCAGGAAGACTCAGACTCAGGTGGACTGAATTGACCCTAGGCTTCCAACTAGTACACAGCCTTGGCCTTTGATGGTAAACATACTTAATTCCATATTCAAGAGGCACTCAGAGAACCTGATTCCCCAGCATTCTGCCTTGACCTCGGCTACTCCACAAGCTCTGAGGAACACAGGCCTGTGCGTAGGCATGTGAAGCTGGACAGAGTGCCTGATGGTGCTGGCAGGCCCTGGTGGATCTGGTAGCACCTCAGCTCCCCTTCTCTATGAGGCCTCACCTTCAAAATATGGGGGGTGGGGCGGTGTGCACAGGAACCCACCAACATTCCTGGAAACAAAATGTAATTACACTTTTATTTAAGTGACTCTTCCCTGTTCTCTGGCTTTGCACATCTGCTCTGCAAAGTAATTTTACAGTAAAGAAATGGCACTCCTGTGTTTGAAGTCAAGGGTCTTTGGCCCTCACATGAGTCAAAGGAAGAAGTCTCATTGTCCATTTGCCTAAACATGATACAGTCGTTATTTAAAACATTTAGGTGGTCTGCAAATTGAGGATACAAAAACCCGTGTGCTGGAGGTAGAATAACGAAATGTCAGCTGGAAAGTGCTTTGAGGGCCCAACACTGTGTCTTGAATGGAAACCGCGAAGTCCAGTTCCCAGGAACTCTTGTAGTTCCCAGGAACTCTTGTAGTTCCCAGGAAGAGGATTGCCCAAAAAGGATTATCGTGTTTAAACTTAGTCTTTCAAAACTTCTTCAACTCTTTATCTTCCCACTTACAGACTTGTCAATAACCCACTGTCTCAAAATGCCACATGGTGGAAAGACCATAGGCAAATACTGTAAGAACAGGCCTGCACTCCAGCTCTGCTGCTTACAGGCGCGAGATGTTCAAAGACAGTTGCTTGACCTCTCTGAGCCTCAGGCTTTCATTCATGGAATGAGGGACATGATATCGAAATGAAGTTCCTGTGAGTACTGAAATGAAATCCAGCACCCGTGACCCCTTAAGAGCATTCCTGTAGCTCATCTCCTTGGTCCAGGCCAACCTTTCCCTCTCTTTTCTCAATTTCACCTCCCTGCCTCCTCATGCCAACACCATTGCCTCCTCCTTCCCTCCTTCCACCTCTCTTCTCCCAACTTAAAAAAAAATCCCAGGAACAAACAAACACAAAAACCTACTTCAATTCAACTTTGCCTGTTTCTTTCCCACCTGGGAATCCCAGCTAGTGCACTCTTCCTCGTTCACATTGACTTCCTAGTTACACTGCGTCCATGTCTCCTCTAACCTGCTTTTCCCCATCACCATGTGTCCACGCTGTACCCTCCTCTACCTCCCCTCCTCTTCCCAGCCCCACTCCCGCAATCACCGCACTGTTGCTCCTGACCTGAGTTCTTTTTGCTCAATCCCTCCACAGCCCCGCCCCCCCTACTCACCTCGCCCCGCCCTGCGGATGGTTGTCAGCTGGCTGCCTATCCATAAATCTCTCTGTTTTGCTTGTTAGTTCCATATATTAATCTGCTCTCTTTGTTTCTAACCTTATTTGATTTGTAAGATTTACTTTCAAGCACTTATTCACATGAATACTTTTCACAGTTGCCATCATAACCAATATATAGTCTAAATTTTTCATGTAATCACATGAAACAGTACTCACATTTTATAGTTTTCATGTGTCTCGATTTTAAAGGCCATGTAATAAACCACTTTGATAATGATCCAAACTTTTTAAAATCACTCTGCTAATGTTAGGCATTATTTTATGTTTCAATTATAACTGTGGGTATGTTTATGTATGTGTGTGTGTGTGTATATACCTCTACATATACATTAAAATAAACAGACTGCAGCCCTGGCTGGTGTGGCTCAGTAGATTGAGCACTGGTCTGCAGATCAAATGGTCTCTGGTTCGATTCCCAGTCAGGGCACATGCCTGGGTTGCAGGCCAGGCCCCCAGTGGAGGGTGCACAAGAGGCAACCATACCTTGATGTTTCTCTACTTCTCTTTCTCTTTCCCTTCCCCTCTCTAAAAATAAATAAATAAAATATTAAAAAAAAATAAACAGACCACAGAGTAATTTGTGCTAACACTAAAAATCATATATAGTTATGCATGTTGTATATGCATATTATATATATATATATGATTTTTGGTGGTTTTTAAATGTTTATAAATTACTCTGTGCTGTGTTTATTTTTCAACCTTTCCTATATTTTCAACTTTATTTTATAAATTTCTCCATGTATGAGATGTAGTCCACATAATTTTTACTTTTAAAGGCAATGTGGCTTCCTTTGTGCTCATAACCCAATATAATGAAACAAACTTTGCAGAATTCCTTAGCAGAATTTTTAGCAAAATCTGAAAGTTCTCATTTTCAAAAATATTATGAATTTACATTCAAACTAGTAAAAGCACATAGTTTAAACGTTCAACTGTCTAAAAGTCTTACAACAAAATGTTCCATTTCCTGCCCCACCATTCTCCACAGCTTCCAGGCCCCACACCTCTTAACTCTTTTAGCTAATTCTCCTGGCACTTCCACGTTGCCTTGCTCGGTTCATCAGTCTCAGACTTATCCATTGACTTCCTTTTTTATGATGTATTTCTTTTTTATTGTTGTTCAAGTACAGTTGCGTCCATTTTCGCCCTACCACGTCACCCCCCACCCCACCCATCCCTGCCCCCCACCCTCGAACCTATTCACTTTGTCCACGTGTCCTTTATACAGGTTCCTTAATGGGCCCCCTTCCCCATTATCCCCTATTTTCCCTCTCCCTCCTTCTCTCTGATTACGTCAGATTGTTCTTTCTTTCAATGTCTCTGGTTGTAGTTTGCTTGCTTGTTTGTTTTGTTGATTAGGTTCCACTTATAAGTGAGATCATATGATATTTTTAAGGGTGAGATCTAGTTCTCCTGTGTCAGTCACATTGAGGTAGCTATCATTTCTCTTTCCCACCTGGCAGAATCCTTTTAGGAGACCTTTGTTCTCCTTTTCTCTGAATTGGCTGCATTTCAACCATCTGCAGGCCTGTTATCCTAGAACACCACTCTGCTGTCCTCCTAAGAATTCTCTTTGCCCCTGTCCTGAGCTGGTGCATTAGTCAGAGTTCTCCAGAGAAAATAGAACCAATATGATATATAGAAAGAGAGAACATGAGAGGGATTTATTTTAAAGACACGGCCTATACAGTTGTAGAGGTCAGTAAATCTAAAATCTTCAGAGCAGGACAGCAAGGAGACCCAGGGAAGAGTTAATATTGCAATCTTGAGTCTCGAGGTAGTCTGGAAGCAGAATTCTTTCTTCTGGGCACCTCAGTCTTTTCTCTTAAGACCTTTAACTAATTGGATGAGGTCTACCCACATGATGGAAGGTAACCTGCTTTACTCAAGGTCTACTGATCTAAATGTTGATCATATTTTAAAAGTATTTTCCCAGCAACATCGAGACTGATGTTTGACCAAGCAATTAACCACTAAAGTCTAGCCAAGTGGACACATAAAATTAACCATCACAGTTGGGTTCCTTTTTCCCTTGGTATTATGTCTTCCTTTTTGTGTTTGTTTGTTGACTTCCTCATTTTTGTGGAGCTCTTCCAGCACTATCTCGAGAAAATATTTATAGCAGGTAAATTTTCTGGAGACATCTCATGCATGTCTGAATATCTTATTCTACCCTAGTATTTCACTGATAGTTTGCCTGTGTATAGAATTCAGGGTTGTAAATTTTTTTTTCCTGAGAAGTTCAAAGGTTCTGTTACCTACTGGATTCAGATGTTGCTCTTGAGGAGTCTAAGGCCCTTCCATTACTCTGTGTGATCTCATTTTTCCCTGTAAAGTCTCATGAAACCTGCTCTGTGTCCCAAGTGTTTTGAAATTTAATAGTGGGCTTGGAGGAGATCTATTGTTAGCCTTTGATTTGGACAATCAGAGCTCTCTTCAAACTACAAATTCTTGTCCTTCATTCTAGGAAAGTTTCTTTGTGTTTTCTTCTCCCTATGGTCTCTGTTGTCACATTCTGTAATTCAGATGTTGGACCAACTACGCTTGTCCATTTTTTAGCATATGTTTTTTCCTCTTTTTCTTTTCATCTTTTAACTCCCTGAAACAGTGTTTTTCAATCTTACTTTTTATTTTTTCTGTTGAATTTTTCAATTTTCCTACTGTGCTTCAATTTTTTAAAACACATTTATTTTTAAATTCTTAAAAAATTTTCAATTATCATTGACATGCAATATTAATTACTTCAACTGTACAACATAGTTATTACACATTTATATAATTTATGAAGTCATCACCCTGATAAGTCTAGTACCCATCTGACACCATGCATCGTTATTACAACATTATTGACTATGTTTCCTGTGGCACACTTACATCCTTGAGACTGTTTTAATAACTGGAAGTTTGTATATCTTAATCCATTTCCCCCTTTTACCCATTCCCCAATGCATGTGCCTTAATTTCTAAGAGATTTTTTATTCTGTGAATGTTTCTTTTTTTCTAGCATCATTTCCATTAAGCTCTTTTTATGAAGATAACCAAAGAACATCTAGTTGGTAAATCTAATGAAGAGTTTTCAGTTCTTTTCTTCTTACCCTTTCCACCCCAACTGATACTCATGACTATTCCCTCCTAGAAATGCCTTATTTTCCTTCTTGGTTTCTCTTTCTCTGTCAAACTGTACAAAACTGATGACGTGCCCATGGACTCCATCCTTGAGCCTCATTTCTTATCACTGTCATCACTTAGCCCAGGGTGGTATGCAAGCACACTCATAACTTCAGCTTATCCACTCATGATTTCCAAAAGTCTTTAGCCTACTCATTGTTCCTGAGTGTAAGGCTCACATATATAAATGTTCTCCGGATTCTAATTTTCCAGTTAAATATGAAACACCAGTATCAATTAAGAGTAAAGAAGGGTATATTGGAAATTTTGAAGAAAATAAATAGAGACATCTCAGAGAGAAAGTAATCCAACTATAGATACATAGTAGGACCACCAGTATATATCTGAGCTATAACAGCAGTGTAGACTAGAAAGTGTGCTTCTTCTTTTTCAATTTCATGTTAGGAAAACATGATTAATGGGACACTATCCATATGTTAAGAAATGTATTTGAAAAATATTACTACATATGCATAGAGTTTGCTGAATTTGGATGTTTTTCCTCCCTTTTTTTCTCTTTCCCACAGTTCCTGAATTGGCCACATGATTAAGAATTGTGTTGTAAGCTGATCCCATTGCTTACTAAGTTGGTGATGAACTCCCTCCATACTTCAGTTTTTATAGTTTCTGTTTACAGACATGACATTCTAGAGTCTTCTTGCCTATCATCTGAGGTTTTTCCTCTGTCTCTGAGCAAATGTGATTTCTAAAGGACAGTGTTCTGGGGACCTGTTTTTATTTCTTCCTTGTTGGCTTTTTGATTTGTAGTAATTCCATTGGGTTTTTCCTCAATTTCCACTCAAGATGAAAATTCTCCTATGCTGTAGCAGCCCTTAGTGTTCTTTATGTGTTCATTGATTGGCTACACTATTTTTTATGCATTAAAGTCACACTTTAAGTGCTTAAATTTATGACAATGATGATTTCATACCAAGTCAGTCCCCAGCCCTTAATCGAAACTTGTAGAGAGGCAAACAAAGCCTGGGTGGCAGCACCATCCTAGCCTTGAGTGCTGCCTGTTTTGAGACGTATCTGTTCTAGCTTCAAGAATCAATTCTGTCCCCGGAGACATAGAGACCCCTTCATAATCAATGACATATAACTTCCCAGTGTTACTTTGGCTGCAGTAAGGGGAAATGTGTTTGTGAGGTTCCAGGATAAGCCTTCTTCTTAGACATCAGTTTTGGACGCATGCTCAGTAGAGTCTGAAAACCAATGCCAGAAAACTAACCCAGCCCAAGAAGCTCTCTAAGGAGTCAGAGCTCAGAGGCCAACTTATCGAGTAGATGCATACCTTATTACTAACTACAGCTCTGCCCCCCTAGCGCTTCTATGCCCTGGTGATCCAGGTGGTTTACGAATAGGGACAAGGATCCTGGGGATTCCTTTCACCCAGACTGGAGGCAGATTAACCCAGATCTTGTTCTCTCTGCTATATGCTTTCTCCTGATCACTTTTGAATCTTCTTAAAGAAGGTGTATCTCATTATTAGTAGGAAGAAAGAGGCATTTGTCTTATCTTAAATCATTCATATTCTAGGACAAGTCATCCCAAAAAGCTGTAGTCTAACAGCATATCACTGAGGATCCTGGTATGTCAGATCTACTTCTCCTTAGCATTAGCATGGTCGGGTGGAGGGGACATGTCGAGTTTCCTCTAGAAGACAAGTTAACCACACTGTTGTCCCAATACCTGCTTATGTATTTGTGTCTCCCGGTTAAATGCTGCAGGCTCTGAGTTGTGTTCATCTCTGTATCTTCAGTGTAAGCATAGGGCCTACTCCATAGTAGATATCCAAAAACTATTTTTAATTAGTTAAGCTAAAACATAATAAAGATTCTTTTTAATAGATTATTAGATCTCAAAAGTTGTTAGATTATAACATTAGATTTCAAAAAACCAGTTTCAGAAAGAAGCATCACCGAATGTAACCATTTTCTCAGACATTTTGTTAGAGTTTAGCTATCTAGCATTCTTGGCTAGCAAAAAAAGCACTGCTGCCAATAGATTATTGACAGTCCCAAAGCATGTTTTTTATTTGTTTTCTGCATGCATCCTAGGAAACCATCAACTGCCAGTAGTTTTAGGGTGAGCTAGAATCTTTATCTTTGCATTTCTCAGAGTTAATAATGTGAATGCCTCTGGTACAGCAATGGCTTTGTTCACTGGTATTAGAGAAATCAAACACTGTGAAAGTGATTCTTCTGAATATATTCTTCTCATTTTTAGGAGAAATTCACATGTGATTTCCCAGAATCCCCCAACAGCAATAAGAGCCAACATCCACTGTGTGTTTTCTGAGGGCCACACAAGAGATATGTCATCTCTCTGGACCCACCGACAATAGAATGAGGGTGGTAATATTAGTACCCCCATGCTGTAGATAGGAAGTTGTGTTATAGATAGGTCATGTCATTTGCACAGTCACCCAGTTAGTAAAGGCCAAGCTGTGCTTTTCCCCAAGTGGCCTTATGTGTGATTACTCTATTCACTAGTATGATGTCCTGTCTAGTGATCAAAGCATTTATGGGAATTACCATTAATTCTGCCTACTTAAATAAATATGCTCAGAGAAGAAGAGGATATGAGTCCTGAGGGAAAGAAACTGGCCATTGTAAGACTGTGTGAAACCACCCATGTCTCTGAAAGCTCCACATTCCTAATATGCTAATATATCTATCTTGAAAAAGGTCCACAGTGATTCCAGAGCAAGTAAACCTCTTTGCCATCACCTTCTCAGTGCCTCTTCCTCACATTCCCAGTACACACTTTGAGAAGACCGCTGGTATTTCTGGCTTGGGACTTGCATATATTAGTCTAAGTGTTGAAGGAGTTATCTGTTTGATGGGTCTATGTAGATTTCTTCTGGTAACTTAAGTTGGAGGCCGGTCTGGGTTCTCTGAGTAAGATCCTGGTCTTAAATATGCTTACACATGTCAGGGTTGAGCAGAACTGGGCAGAAAATGGCAGAATTGATCTTGTATTTAGCTTGTGCTAGTCTTGGGTTGTCTGATAAAGTCTTCCATTGGGTGTTTGTAAACTCTGGGTTTGTCAGTTCCATGGACTGTACTGGTCAGTTTTATCTCTTGTCTGAGTTCTGGTTTGGATTGGCCTGGTCTCTGTTTTAGATGAAACAAATATTTTATTCTCACGGCTTTTCCTTG
Source organism: Macrotus californicus (assembly GCA_007922815.1). Taxonomy (NCBI): domain Eukaryota; kingdom Metazoa; phylum Chordata; class Mammalia; order Chiroptera; family Phyllostomidae; genus Macrotus; species Macrotus californicus. Next base: position 7,332 of record VMDR010017091.1, on the reverse strand, counting down.
TGAGGATCTGGGTTGGATTATTTTAGGATATGCCAGTATGAATTATAGATTATCCTCTTGTCTGAGTCTTTGTAGGAATGTGTTCTTCATAAGGCTTACTGTGCTAGGCTCTCAGCTTTGGCTAGACTCTAGCTGGATTGGGCTGAAAGGGGGCTGGTGATTAAACTTCATGCTGGGATGGACTGAGATGGTCTGTGGATTGAGCTGAGCTGAGTTGTGAGCCAGATTAAACAGAATCTGTCTTTCAGCTGACGTTGATTTATATATGAAAAAGGCTCCTTTTTTCCAGGGCTCTACACTGATCAGAGTTGGGTTGGGGCTGTGCTAAGTGGGTTTCATCTCTGTGTCTGGGTGGCTGTTAACAGGGTTTTGGTGTAGGTTTTTAGAATACCCTAAACTGAAACAAGGAATGGGCTAGGCTCTGGATAGGGTTATTAATAAGATGTTGGGTTCAACCAGACTTTGATTGCTTCTGAGCTAAAGTTGTGAATGACCTGGCCTGTCAAATGCTATCAAAGTATCTTACTCCAAACTATGGTTCTGCCCCTGGACTTAAAGTTATTACTAATACCTCTGCTTTTCCTATGACCAAAAGCCATTATTGACCTGATTCACATTCGTTAGGAACTCTGTTGTTCCAGATGATAAGTTGTTTCTGGGAATGCTCTCTTCACTTCTTGCAAATGGTGGTAGCTTGGAGGACAAGCATGAAGGAAATCTCTTAACAGTAAAAATAGAGTATTTTTTACTAAATGGTGATTTGCCTTAAGAGGCTATGGGACGCCACCATGGCCCAAGGATCAGTGGGACCTCCAAGAACTTGGCAAACACTGGACCTGTCTGATTGACACAAAATTTGGTGGAGAGTGTCAGATATATTCATATTGTGGACAAGTATTTCTATATAAAAATTTTCCCAAGTTTTCTTGGATATCTGTGTTATCTGGAGCATTTTCCCAAAACTTTGCCAAGAACCCAAATAGTGTTTCAGAGCCCAATGAGATTCTTGGAAGAATAGATGGTTAATGTTATCAGGACAGTAAACTTTTTTTGACAACTTGACAAAAGGGGCTCAGTCACATGTGTTGGGGGGACAAGTAAGGGAGGGTGAGTCACTGGCAGCTGGTAGAGAAGCAGGTCAGGTAGAACAGTAGTTAGGGTGCAGGACTAAAGTTTTAAGACGATCAATCTAGTAGGACAAATTCTCCAATCTTTTGGAAAGCAGGGAACATGAAATTCCTGGCGTCTTTAGGTATCTTGGGATACTTCCTTGTGGCATATAAAACATGCACAAGTTACCCCCTTATCCTTCTCTCTTCCTCAAAGAAAAACTCCCCTCCCCAGTAACCCAACGCAGTCTAACATCCCCTTGTAACACTCCACTGTGATGCTCTGTGGTAACGCAGTGACACTTACGTCATATCAATGGGGTGTTCTCAGGGCTCATCCTCTTTACTTCTACAGCATGTGGCACTGTTGACTGCTTCTTCCCCGCCTTGATTCCAGGTTACCATTCAAACACTTCCACATGTGTATTTCATTTGCTTTGTGCTTCTCCAATCCCAGAAATATCTATCCATAGCCCCAACATCACCATTTATATTGTTCTTCCACTGACTTGAGTTTGAGAGGCAGAGAAGTTTCTTCCCAAACTCATATATCTGTGTTTATGGACCTTGGGAAGTCGAAATAATCTCCCCTAAATCACTGAGGTCCTTAGAAGGATTAGGAGCCCAGACACTCTCAGTCCAATCAGAGCATTGAGGATCCCTTGAGTAGATGGTAACATTTGAATAGGGGGATTTTGATACATGGATATCTCTGAGCTGTAAAATTAATCTGGGAAATATAAGCAGGAACCCACTGAAGGCTCTTCTTCAGTCCTTCTCCACCCTCAAGTGACTGATCCACCTCTCCCTTTTCCCTACATGCACTAATTAATTGTAAGGCTGCTATACCCCAAGAACTAAAGAAAAATGTTTCCAATTCAAAAAACCTGATAATAATATGTCCTCTTGCAGACCTGCTGAACCACCACACTAAGATCACATCAGGGGCTTCATATACCTCTGTTATAAACTCTGGATACCTTTTTTTTTTTTAACTGTAAACTTCCTTCAGAATAACCACATCTCCATAGCTCAATGTCAAGTTCACTTCACAGACATGTTTGAAGGATACCTCCCCGTAGTGAGTGAAACTGGAACAAAACCCTCTAATCAGAAGAAGTGCCTGGAATGGATTTCTCGGAGCTACAGGGAAAGGGAAATGGAGCCAATTTAAGATCTACAGAATGGCCAACTTGTATTAACAGATCTGTTTCTAGAAGTTGGACACAGCTGGAATATTCAAGTGTCTGAATCCCTCCAATTGCCCCTCTGTCCTCTAAAGCATCGTCTTTGTTCCGAGAGCACCTCTTCCACTCTCACCCCTTCCCCATAACTTTGTTTCACATTGAATTTCCTTCCCCCTCTGGGAGCTGTACTCTGATCTCTCTTTAATAACAATGGTGTCTCTGCGGGGATGTACAGTTCAGCACAGGAAATATAGTCAATAATGTTGTTGTAATAACTACATATGGTGCCAAGTGAGTAATTGAATTATCTGGGGGACCACTTTGTAAATTATGTAATTGTCTAATCACTATGTTGTAAGTAATAATAAATAATATTGAATGCTTACTGTAATTGAAAAATAAAATTTAAAACATAAAATAAAAAATAATTGTGTCTCTACCTTTGAAGAGATCTATCAGATAGGACACTTCTGATTTCCTTCCACACTAACTTCCTAAATGATTTTTTCTGCAAAGCTCTGAGACATTTCTCTGTCACTCAGACTCAGAAAGACCTCAGAGGTCTCCAGGGCATTCTTAATGCCTCCCTGACTCCTCCTGTCCCCCAAATTCCTTTCTACATTCAAGCCCATTTCTATTTCTTGCCAATCCTGTCACTCAGAAATGTGTTCTCTACTATATTTTCCAATCTCACATTCCTCCCCTTTTTTAATTCCCCCTGATTTTTCTGTTTTCATTTACCTACTTAATTTCGATAGATCCTCCCACCTTCTTTCTCATCATATAACTTCAAAGGGACCAGGATGGATTTTCAACATTTTGGGGAGGAAGAAGGTAAGGAAGAGAAAGACTTGGACAGGTTAGAGTATTTTAATCTTTCCCTAATTTTTTTTTTTTCCGAGAGCCGTAATTCCAAAGTATGAATGTCAATAGGGGTTATTTGAAAAGAAGGGTTTCATAGTCAAGTAGGTCTGACAAATACAGCTAGGCAATTTTTTTTCCTAAAAAAATTTCTCAAAGCTTTAACATAACAGTAAGTATTTACTCACTAGCCATTACTACATAGTAAATTACTCCCAAAATTAGAGGCTTAAAACACTAATAAACATTTATTATCTCATAATTTCTGTGGGTCAGGAAGCTGAGAAAGGCTTAGCTGAGTGGCTCTGGCTTGGGGTTTCTCCTGAGGCTGCAGTCAGGATGTTGACCAGGGCTGCAGTCATCTGAAGGCTTGCCTGGGGCTGGAGAATCTGCTTCCAGGATGAATCATTTACATAGCTGGCAAACTGGTGCTGGCTGTCAGCAGGGGATCTCAGTTTCTTGCCCCAGGGACTTTCTCTCTAGGGTTACTTGGGTGACCTCAGGAAATGGCAGTGGACCTCCTGGAGCAAGTGATCCAAGAAAGGAAGGAGGAAACCACAACATATTTCATGACCTAACCTCAGAAGTCACACACCTTCGTTTCTGCCATATGTTATAAATTACACACAGATTAATCTTATTCAGTGTGTGTGAATATCAGGCAATAAGAAATATTAAAGATATTTTTGGAGGAACACTAGTGCAATGCATTCTGAATCTCCAAAACTAATTTGACAACAAAATGATTGTTTAATGGATTATTCCAAGACAGTGGGGTTTCGTGGTAGACAAGGTGGGGAAAACCACCATGAATGGTCCCATTAGGGAGTGAGGATCTTAGAGGGTCACAGTGGAGGGGAAGATGTGTGTCTGGAGAAATAATCCTGGAAAAGCCCGACTATGGAGCCTTGAGGACTCCCAGAGTGGAAGACATATGAAGCTAAAACTGAGTCCCCACCTGGAACTGCAGCTCACAGGCCTCTCTGAAGAGGATCCCTCACTTTAGAAAGCCCAAAAGAAGACTTCCCTGCCCATCCCAAACTGTTTGAAAGGTCCATATTCTTGTAAGTTGTTTATTTCCTTTGTCCTACATGAAAGATAGGGTAAAAAAAGTCAAAGTTCACAGGCTGAAAAGAGCTACCCTAGAATCTCTACATTCTGGAGATGGAGATAATGTGGAATGCTCAGTCTTTCCATGAAAGGGAGGGAGCAGGCTTCTCTGTGGAAGTGTTGATGCTGTTCTCAGCCACATGGCCGGACCCCAGCAGTCTCTTTTATGATCTGCGCTAAGAGTACAGTAAAGTCACTTGGATGATTCAGACCACAAAGGCTCTGTTCTTCTCTGCTTAATTTGCACAATGGCTTGTTTGCAAAGGTCCCAGTCTGGGGTGGGTGCAGCCTTGGTTGGAGGAAATAAGTTCTCCTCAAATGTTCACAGTGACCCTATCAGCAGGCGTAGGATAGGAGAGGAAAGGACAGGGATAAAGAGCCTAGAGAATGAGGAAGAAGTAATGGCTGGGGTGGGGGAGAGAAGGTGCGTGAGAAAAAGACGAAAACCCGCACCATCCTGCTCCCGCGAACGCCGAAGAGCGCTCTCATCTTCTTGGGCCACAAGGTGGCACCCTTTGGACTTTCTTCCCCTATCTAAATAAGACACGGGGTAGAGAGGAGGGAGCAAAGGCAAAGCACTCCCCCAACCAAGAACAATTTGAAAACCCACCCCATAATATTTAAAACCTGGGACAAAGAACAGTCTGGGAGGAACTGCTTCAATTGCGAAACCTCAGCGCAGCCTCGGGAGCGGCAGGCGGGCCCGAGTCAGAAGCAGCTCCTTTTCAAAAAGCGGAGTACAGTATTGGGATTCTTGAAACCTGAAACCTAGAAACAGAATCGAAGCGGAAACCAGAAGGAAAACCTTGAACTCCTCCAGACAATTGCTTCCGGGGAGTTTTAGGAGAGTGAGGGGGAATAAAGGGCCCGAGAGGAGGGCCCCACGGATGGCGCGTCCCTGAGGGTCCTGGCGACTTCGAGGAGCGTGGGAAGGAGAGGACCCCACTCTCTCCCTGGGCTGCAGGTCATGGCCACCGTGGAGCCGAAAGCCCTCGGCATTGGCTTCAAGTGTCTCTCTTTAGCCACTTTTGTGCTCATCTGTGCCGGGCACGGGGGACGCAGGGAGGAAGGGGATCCAGCCTGCTACGGGGGATTTGACCTGTACTTCATTTTGGACAAGTAAGTGCCTTAAGTTGTCCCGCTCTAGGTTGAGCTGATGATGCTTTCTCCCCAGGCTGGGCTTGTTGGCAGGGTGGCTTGGGGACAGGCTCGCCTGTCCAAGAGATCCAGCCGCGGCCACAGCGCTGCGCCTTTGTCAGGGGAGCGCGCCTCCCATCCTCTGCTGCCGGAGCCCGCAGGGTAGGCGTCCCTCCTTGTTCCGAAGACACACTGCTTTTCTGCGTTGCTTTCTGTGACTGAGGAGCGTGCAAGGGAGTGTGAGGATGCTGTTGACCTACTAGCTTTCTGTGAAGTCTCCTCATTTGCTGTAGAAACCTTAGTGAGAACAGTTCGCTCAGGAGAGGCGGAACTTTCGAGCACGTCGAAAGTAAGAGGTGTGAGCTGTTTGAAGTCTGCCGGCTCCTTTTAAATAGCTCTGTCCAACTTAATGCGTTACCTTTGTTCCTAATAGTATAATGCATGCCGACTGGGCAGCTGGTGGAAATCTAGGTGGATTTCTCAATCTCCGCATTGTGGAGATTCAGGCTGGGGAATACTTCGTTGTGGGGCCAACCTGTGCATTGTAGGGTGTTTAGCAGCATCCCTAGTCTCTAACCCACCGCCGCCAAGTGGAGATGCCAGGACCACCCCTCCTCCATCCTTCTTCGTCCCTCCTCCTCCCCCCGCCCCCAGTCCCAAAGTGAGAAACAACCAAAAATGTCTCCAGACTTTGCCAAAAGTCCTCTGCGTGTAAAAAGCAGCCCCTGCGCTTGAGAACCCCTGATGCAGGCGAATTCAAGGTCTTGGCGATTTGACTGGTAGGCTACCAGGGAGGTGCAGGAGCCCTGGTTTCCTTAGGAATATGGGTAGTGCTTAGACTTCGAGACTGGGCTCAAGGGAGAGCTGAATCTGACCCATTAAACTTCCCAAATCCCCTCAGATTTGCCAAGCCGCAGCCATTCAAGGAATCTCCATGCTAAAAAACAGCTTCAACAATAAAAAGCCCCTCAGACAAGATGCATGCTCCTTGAAATTGTGTGAGCTCCCCAGCGCCAGGAGAGGCGCTTGCTGGTACAGTGGAGGGGAGATGAATTTCACAGACTGGAAAGTATTTGGGAATTGGAAGACGGAGTCCTGCAAAATAAGCTGGCCAGCTAGAAACCCAATGTGCTTTGCAGTTGCCCCTAGAGTTTGATTTTTCCGTAAAGGCTGTTTTGAACTCCAAATTCTTTGGATGAAAAGTGAGATCTTTCTTGCAGATTTATGAGAAGGTGGATGCTGAAAATATACTCCAATGCTAAGAAATGGAATTTCTTTTGTTTCTTCTGGTGACTGGAACGTCAGCTCACGGATGAAGAGACTGTATTGAAATAGTCAGAGATGTCCATCCTTGTGCTTAAAAAAACATTTTTTTTAATCCAGTTCAGAAGGATAAACAAGAAACCTTGAAATAAGGGACAGAATCACCGTGTCCCTGAAGGGCATGATTCCACTCTGTACTGTACAGATGATCAATTCTCCCCAAACCAGTTTCTAAACTGAATTCAACTTTTCAATCAAAGCCCTGAAAGAATTTATTTTGGTGCTGAATTTAACAAATGATTCTAGGTTTATCTTAGAGGGGGGAAAAACAGGCAAAAGGAGTTAAAACATTTTTGGAAAAGAATAATAAAGAAATTTACATCTCCAAACATTAAAATGTATTATACAGGAAATTAATAAAAACAGGATTGTAAAAGCCAGAGAATAGAATAGAAAATCTAGAAACAGATCCAAGGATATGTAAACATCTCGTGGAAGTTCAAATCAGTGGGGAATTAATTTCTTGTTTTAAAAAAGTGATTCTTGGACAAATGGTTGATAACATGGGAAAAGAAAAGGGTTTATTTATACTTTACACCACACACCAAAATGAATGCCAGGATTGAAAATTTAAATGTTTAAAGTGAAATGGTTTGGGGAGAATT
>VMDR010017090.1:0-20465 GCA_007922815.1 Macrotus californicus | reverse complement strand
GGCCTGGCTTATTTCACTTAGCATAATGCTCTCACATTTTGTTTTCAGTACACCAAGAACTGATTTTAAGTTTAATATCTAAAATCAGTTCCTCCCCTCCTCCCTTCCATCCACCCATCCATCTGGCTGTTCCCTTCTTTTCTGTCTGGGTGCTCACCCTCCGCATCCATTGACTGATGACCTTTCCTTCACTGATATGCACAGCCTGTTCTCTCTGAAATCACGAGGCCATATATTCATGTGTACCAGTCAGAGTTCAAAGTCTACATTTAATAGAGCATTAACAACAGAGGACTGGAGTAATGGGCATTGGCAAATAATTAACATAAAGGAAACTTTAAGGGACATGGAAATTACCTGTATACTAAGGAACTACTTACCCATAGAATCGAGATGAGGCATCCAAGGAAAAGCCTCCTACCGGGCGGATATCCTGACTATATTGCACAGGACTTGTCTGGGGCAGGGGCGGAGGAAAGGTTCCCTGCAGTGTCATTCGGGCACAATTTCAGAAACCTTTCCTCTGGAAGGTACTTTGTTGGGGCCAAGCATTCTGGCCTGTGGTGGCAGCACATATCCATGGTTACAGCAGTTAGCGTGTCACCTGCCTTGAAAACCGAGCTGGGTGCCTAATGTAATTGCAGTTTTTGCAATTCACAATAATGAAGGCGCTCAGCAGAGAAAGGTGTCTACAATGTGCTCACAAAACTATCTAAAAAATTTATCTAGATCTATAAACTTTTAAGTAGTGCCAATAAATGTATACATAAAATCATATATATGGAAAACTAACGGAGACAAGGGATCTGATGGGAGGTAGCTGGTGTAAAGGGGCAGCCAGAAAAATTACCCAGCAACCAAGTAGATGCTTGCCTATTAATTGATTTTCTCTTTTATTGTACTTATTATCTATGTCTTGTAAGATAGTACTAGTGATAGAAGCACTTTATAAGTAAAATCACCCTCATGTATAATACAGCAAAATCTATGCCATTTGTACCCTCAGAGAATGGTGGCTGGGGACAGAGGGTAAGTGGCAGATATGTGAGAAATTGTCAGATATTGAGTACATTTTGAAACAGTAGGGGCAGGATTTGCTGAAATCCTGTGATATGTGATATAAAAGCAAGAGGAATGTATGATAAGCAACTAGAAAACCGTAGTGCTGAGACAGAGGTCATAGCTAGCTGAGATGGAGAGAAAGCAGCAGGTGTGCAGGGGAGCAGAGCTGGGAAGGTCAGAGGTCAGTCTACAGGTGTTATGCCTGAGATGCTTCTAAGGCAGTAGAGGCAATGGGATATGTGAAGCTGGAAATCCAGGGAAGGGTATCAGCTGGAGCAATATTTGGGGGAATCCTCAGTGAATGCTGTGAAAATGCATAGTACCCGCTTTGTGGATAAATGTTTACAATGTTGTCAGAATCATTTTACTGTTTTCTTTCATTTATTAAATAAATTCTACAAGGTTCTTGAGTTTTTATGAAATACTAGGAAAATATTAACTTATTATGGAGAGCATTTTAGGAGTGTTTATGGACAACAATAAGGCTAGACTTAACAAGAATTACAGTAAAAGCATAATTTATTCATAGTGATGTTACCCTAGTTGAATCAAAGGCACATTGGGCTGAAAGGCTGTATTGCTAATTTTACTACAGCTTTAGCAATGGTGGATTATTAGGAAGTGCTCAATATAGAAAAGCTATCTGCTGATGTGTAGGAACGACATTGTTTTTAGAATGCTTTGCCTATTAAGATCTTATGACCAAGAGCAATCCAAATTTTAGAAATTAGTGAAAATTTGTTAATTTTATTGAATTTAAGTTTTCAATCCTGGTGTTCAATTAAATTGAATTAGCTAAATTTACTTGAAAGTATTAGGCATTGCCCAGAGGAATTGATATTGATCAACTGAAAATAGAGAGAAGATGGCCTGATGGATAGATGCTAGAACATTCCTTAAAAATGTATTCTATACTAGCTCATGCACAGGGAACGTGTAAAAGTACCTTTGAATCCTCTAGGAGGAAGTTATAACTAAGAATGACCCTGAACAGAGGGGAAGAAGGTAGAATAGACTGAGCCTTGGTGATATTTCATCTTCTCTGTGGTTGGGGCTTCTACATATCACTTTTCAACTTAAATAGTTTTAAAAATAGGTTGTTACAACCCCAGGTCGTCTGCGGCTTTCCAGAGCATGTCCACGCAGATGCACATGGAAATCCATTTGTCATTTGCTGTTGTCAAGTAAGTAGCTGTTTGTGTTGCTTGCCAGACCCAGGATTTTTTCTGCAAGTTACATTGGAAAAGCACAGAGGTGAGGTTTCACGTACTGTTTCCTAGTAATAATTTTAAATCTCCATGGCTGCTTTTATCAGGCATAACTCAGATACACTTGGTAAAAGAGCAGCTTCTCCTCGCCACTGGTGTCTCGCTCTGTTATCTTTTCAAAAGTCAAATCCTTATGAACTGATATTTATGTCCTAAACACCGAGCAATATGATAAGTGTTCAGAGAAGTAAAGTGGTGGACTAAATGCCTCCTGACATCAAAGTGTTTGGTCTTTATGAGGCAACAGGAATACGAAGAGATGAATGGGACAGTGAGAGGGTCCTGAGTGCCATCAGAGTGAGGGGGCAGTGAAAAATGAAGGGGTAACTTCAATTTGAAAGAGGTTTGTGTAACATTTGCAATTGTTTATGTGAATGGATACTGACTTAATCAATGAGGTAAAATGTGCTGCGAATATTCCACATGGCGGTGGTGGGGAAGCACATGTAGAAGTATTACATGCGTTAAATCGATGTGGAGCTACCGATAGATCACTTTGCCTGAAGTCTGGCGTCACAGAGGAGTTCCGTTGTAAATCAGAGTGAAGAAGGGTAAATGCGAGGCTTGGACTGGGAAAGGCCTTGATGGTCAGTTTATCTGGGTACCATTCCGTATGCGTGGAGGAACCACTGAAGGGTGTTGGAAGAAGAATGTAATGCCTATAAGGCAGTTCTAGGAAGTTGACTACAGTGCAAATTATAGGGTCAATGGGTAGGAGTTTTGAAATGAAGGACTTCAACAGAAAGCCTCATGAGGAAATTGAGTGAATATCCAAAATGAGTGGTAGTAAAAAACATAAAGAGAGGAGCAAAACCAAAAGACAAAAATGAAAGCAGATTTAGTATTAATAAGTGAGTGCTTGAATTTGGAGACAGTCCTATCAAAGATGAGCTCCAGAATATGATCTCAGGTAAAAGAAATCAATCAAAGCATGAGGAATAGATAAACTGATAAATTTTTCAAAATAATTTTGGTACTGGAAATTTATTATGGGCATGTATTGTGGGATAGCAAATTGTGAATTTTATGAAAAATCAAAACACACCTCATCTTGTAGAACATAACTTAAAATTTCTTTGCTTTAACCAGGGTTAACGTGAAGCTAATAAAGCTTAGTCTAATTAATTTTATTCCATTTCCAAATTATTTTACCTGTGATTTTTCTCCCCTACACTGTACTCTGATTTTTCTCCACTGTCAAATAGCTTCCTGCCAGACACCCTTGTCTTTAGCCAGTTATTTTTTTAATCTACCCTCTATGTTGTAGCCATCTTTTAAAAACATAAAGCATCTTATCCCTGTACTTAAAAAACACTGACATGTGTCTGCTTTAGTTACAGAACATGCTGTGTTATGACCCAGCATTTAACACCCTTCCGGATGCAATCATAACATGAAATTCTAGGCAATATCTGTGCTTGTTTGTGTAAACATAAATATAATACCCTCAACACATGTGAACATTCATGCAATTCTGTTGGTTTGAAGACCCTTGTTAGGATACATTCAAAGGATCTTAGAAGTTTGTAGTCACAGGACATTTGGCGAAATGCAGTCCAGACAAAATCATGAATGCTCAGAGATGTAACCTGAGTTGTATAGAGTTTGTTATTGACGAAATGGAAACAGAAACCTCCGTCTAATTCATTTGGAGCTACTAGTCTCTTAACTGGAAATGCAAATATATCCTATACAGGTCTGTAGACTTGCGGTGTCATCATATTGGTACAGACATTCTGGGCAATGGCAACACACTCTGGTTATACTGATCCCTTTGTTACTTCTGGGCAGCTTACTTTAAAAAAAAAATATTGGTCTTTCATCTAGATTCCATCCAAGAATATCTGTAGTTACAACTCTTGAGGGACAGCAGATTATTTTTCTTTCCTTTGACTTGAAATGGCAAATGAAGTGCTTATTTGATTGCAATTTCATACTGAGGCACTGAATATTGATCAATTGGGTCAATTTTAAGTAAGAACTAGTACATAGAAAAATTCACACTAATTATAAAATATTGTAGTATTACAACAGAATTAAAGGGGGGAGAAGAGAGAACTATTGTTTCTTCTCAACATTTTCTTTCAGCAAAGGACATTCTTCAAGATAGAATCACCATAAATATTCATCTATCTTTAAAAGGTGCTTATTTTGGTCCCCTTGTTTACTAAATAAGGATTATTTGGAAAGCCAAAACTTGTGTTAAGTCTTCCAGACAAAAGAAACTTCAGATACCTGACCTCATCATCCCTCGGTTGTAAGGACAGTAGGAAGCATACGTAATTTAAAGATTTTCTTAGAACTTTGTGAATGCTTTCCTATTGAAATCAGGGTTAGGCAGGGCCACCTTCTTAGTTCCTTGGCATGGGGAATGGCCCGTGGACAATACAGTTTTCTACTTTTACTTAAAATAAAAGTAATCCCATTTTTAAAGTGACCCACGGCTAATAGGCTGGGGAGGAGGGTACGTCCTGTCATCAGAGATGAACTACTTATAGTAACTTTTTAAGCAGTTCACAAAGATAACTTAACTCCCCACCTCCCTACACCCTAGTTGCTGTGTAATTACAGAGTTGATAGATAACAGAATCATTACACTTTGAATACCGGAATGTACCATGGAATTTGCTTAACAAAGCCTTGGGTGTTTGAAGGGTCCATTCTTTAGCCATCAGTTAATAAATAATGGGCATAGGCCTCAATGTGCTGTTTTCCTAGCGTGGATGATGCATTGGGGAACTCTTTGCTCTTCAATTTAGCATTCTAAATGAACGCATCTCACATCTATTATTGAGGGAGCTGACCACCTGCCACCCCATATGTTGGCTTTTATGATGAATATTTCCATTTGAAAGTCACAAAATTCTACCCAGCCCTCTATTCTGTAGAAGTTCAAACAAGGAGGACTAACATTTTGTGAAACATTTTAGGTAAATGATCTCTTCTTATGAGGACCTTCATATAAAAAGGAAGGAAGACAGCCTGTGAAAAAGTAATATCAGAAAACTAGCAGGTGGCTCATAGGAAGAGATTTTTAAATCCAGTTTATGAGGCTTTAAAATCTTTAACAATTAATAATATATTATACACATACATATATACATGTATACACACACACATATATATACATGTATAGATGCATATCTATATACATTTCTCATCATAGTGGCTCTAGTATAGAATTTCATTTTTGTAAGCTTGGTTAGGGGATAATGCTTTTTTCTCCTCTCTCCCTCCCTCCCTCCCTCCATCCCTCCCTTCCTTCCTTCCCACTTCCCTTCCTCCCTCCCTATCTCCCTTCTTGTTTTACATGTTATATCAAGAAAAAATGCTATTAAATAAAAGTAGGATTGAGACAAGATTTCTAAGCACAAGTGAAAAAATGCTATTAAATAAAAGTAAGATTGAGACAAGATTTCTAAGCACAAGTTTGTGGTTAGCACCTGGCTTTCTGGTTCCCTAGTAGCAGCTCTCACTGTCTTTCTGGTTTATTCTCCAGCAAGCATTTGTTATGTTCCAGATAGTTTATAGTTGTTACAAATATAAAACATCTTAGAACATGGCCTCATTCAATGGCCTCTCAGTGTAGGGCTGGGACAGACATGTCAACAGAGGATGTATCCAAGTAGAGGTACAGATAAGCTCTAAGTTTATTACTACTGTGAAGCACTTACCTGTTTGGAAGTATCAGGAAATTATTTTAGGCATTGATAATGTATGGTTGACAACTTGAAAGATGCCTAACAACTTACTAGGAAGAGCCATACTGCTGGGTGGGGTACAGGAAAAAATGTGAGTTTCCTAAAGTTGACAATTGTTCTCCAAGATAACTCGCCTCTGCCCCATTTTATAGAAAATCATTGCCATTTTTTTCTCAGTGTAATTCTTTGGTGAGAAGCCTTTCTTAATTTTCTTCGAGTGTGTTTTTATTTACATTCTCTTTCTTTTAAAACTAAGTCTTCTTATAAAACAAAAATAGTCTCAAAGGTGGTAGAAAGCATTTTTAAAAGCTTATTAAAAGCCAAGCGTTTTACTTAATGCTCTTTTATTTAAAATTCTCTACAGTATTATTAGGGATATTTGTTAGGCATGAGTAAACTGAGAGGTAGGCCCAAGTGAGTCACACAGGAAATAAGAGATTACATCCGAATTTGAAATTAAATCCCCATACTCTGCTTTCCTAGGATGGAAGAAGATAGTAGTGCACAACCTTTGACCCTTTGCTTTTCTTATTCTCTCATTCTTTTTAAAATTCATCTGAAACTCATAATTCTCATTTTGAGGTATGCTATTTTCCCATATTTGTCCCTTAAATCGCTCCCAATACTTTAAGCTTCAGATCAAATGCATTTTCTCTGTGAAATCTTCTGATTACTTATTACAAAATATTGCTTCTTATTACTTATACAATTTTCCTCCTCTGAGTTTTTCAATGATTTGCCTCCTTTGCCTGGTAACACCTGGTAATACCAGGACCCTGATTAAATAGATTTGTGAATTCTGATTCTGCAAATTAAAAAAACAATTAAAAAGTGAAATTTCTAGACTTCCACAGTATCTTTGGAGCACAGCAAGCACACAGCAGTCTCTCCTTCACGGAACTAGTCCTTGGTGGCTTTTAATCACCATGAAGCTGCATGGACCTGCCTTCTCTCTAAGACAAAGCCCGCTTAATAAAGACAGCACTTTGCAGCAAGTGTCCATAAGAGCATCCAGTTCTCCTAGCAATAGTCTTGGCCGCTGTTTCTCACACTGCAGTAGCCTCTTCTGCTTCCTTTAACTGCAGTTTGACAATCAGGCCTTTGTGTCATTCTCTGATTCAGCAGCCTCTTCCTACTTGTAGTAGTGAATATATCCTGCTACGGCTGGGCCTCTCCTTGACTGAATACAGCTCCGTATTTCAACTCCCTGTGAGGTTGAGAATTCTACAACTTCCCTCGCTGATCATCTCATCGAAATATCTTCTTGACTAAGTCATCCTTGGCTGCTTTGCCCTGTGTCTGAGTCATCTTGGTTAAGTATTGTATCAGCCCAAGTTCAGTGGCCAGAAATATTGTGGAAGCTCCTACATGTCCTTGCTGTACTGACTGTACATGGACTCCAATGTCAACATTTTTATGGTGGCACATAGGCTCAGGGTTCTCATAGGAGTGCAGTATTGCTTTTGTGTTACTCCATTGCTAGGAAGAGACCATTTCACAGAATTAGCCTTGGATGTTTCTACCAAAGAGCTCATGATTCAGAGAGCCAATATTGGGACATTCTAGTTGCTCGAACATGTCTTTTAAAATTAAATAATCAGGAACTGGGAAAGTAAATGATGACTAAGTTTGTGGACCCATTGAAACAGCTGTGAGTTTGTTCTTCCTTATTACCACATCTGAGACACAAGACAAATGAAGGAAATCACATATAAATGACATTCTTTTAGACCCACACAAAGCTGGGAACTCCTTTAACATTATTTTTTACCCCAGTAACTTTTTAAAAATTGAGATATAATTGACATATCAGTTTCAGGTATACAAAATAATGATATAATATTTGTACATATTGCAAAATGATCTCCATAGTATGTTTAGTTAACATCTGTCACGACACACAGTTAGAATTTTTCCACTGATGACAATTTTAAGATCTCTTTCAAATAAACAACATAGTAATTATTAACTATAATATTCATGCTGTACGTTACATTCCAACGTCTTATTTATTTTATAACGGGAAGTTTGAAGCTTTTGACCCTCTTCAACCACTTCACTTACCACCTGCCATTGTTCCCGTGTCCCTGCTTCTGGCAACCATCAATCTGTTATCTGTTTCTACAAGTTTTTTCTTTTTTTTCAAGTTCACATGCAAATTAGATCACATAGTGTTTGTCTTTCTCTGACTGAGTTATTTCACTTGGCAAAATGTCCTCCAGTCCATCCATATTGTCACAAGTGACAGGATTTCTTCCTTTTTTTGTGGCCAAATAATACGTTTGATAATATAACATACAAATAACTCATATATAATATATATTTATACTTTCTATGTATTTACATATAAATACAGAGTTGATTCTTGAACAACACAGGGTAGATAGAGCTGCATGAGTTAACTTGTGTGCAGAATTGTTTTTCAATAAATGTGTAGTCAGCCCTCTGTATCCCTGGGTTTCGAATCCTCAAATGTCATTGACATACTTGGTCCGCTATTCCCTGCACCGACCCATTCATTCTTTCCCCTCTGTAAAACAAGCTCCACGAGAACAGAGACATAGACATTTTAACTGACACATCTCCACAATGCTTTCTACTAAATATTTATTATATAAAGTGATTCATATCTGATCATCCCCTTATACTTTTCTGCTGTATTTTCTCCTCATTTATTCATCTATTTATTAATTAATCATGTACACACTCACTTAGCAAATACTTATTGATCACCTCATCGCCTGCTTCTTTCTGATCTCTAAGTCCTATCTGCCTTCAAAGTAACTGAGCTTCAGCTTTTCTATTAAACTTGGCTGTACATTCCTGCTCTAAACAATCTCTGTCTTGACCTCCTACCCCATGCACGGTGGCTCCCATATTATCATGAACCGACAGTTCTAAAGAAGCCTTTAGGACTTATTAATATGCTACATTTAAAAATCTATGCTACCTATTAATAAACTATCCTTTAACGGTTCTGATTTTCAGAAGAGTCTGGATTTTTCAAAGACTGAGATATTATGGTTTCTCAAACTTGGTCATCACATGTAATACCGTCTAGACTCAGAATCTGAATACTAATTTACTTCTCTCTTCCTCTCCCCTTCTTTCTATACCACGTGTGCAAAAACACACACATACATAGTCCAGAATGGCACTTCAGCATCCACAGACTTATTCTGGCAGAAACTGAAATAGAAAAGAGGGGGAAGTGTATATAGTCTAGAAAAGGGTCACTGGATTTTTATCCAATTGACAGGGAGAGTGGTCACCATAATTATGTGTGTATGACAAGCGTGTTATCCCATTTCTTAGTTGGCCCAATATACAAATGCTTCCTTTCCTTTTCTTTGCCACCATTTATTTTTTCTTGCTTTTGCTATGAGAGAAGCCAAGTAGACTGAAGTTATGTTGGTTATAGAACATTTAAAAATAGTATTCAGCCTTGGCTGGTGTAGCTCAGTGGATTGAGCGTGGGCTGTGAACCAAAGGGTCACCAGTTCGATTCCCAGTCAGGGCACATGCCTGGGTTGCGGGCCAGGTCCCCAGTGGGGGCCAAGTGACAGGCAACCACACATTGATGTTTCTCTCCCTCTCTTTCTCCCTCCCTTTCCCTCTCTCTCTAAAAATAAATAAATAAAATCTTTAAAAAATAATAAAAAAATAGTATTCATTTATGAGCAATGACCTAGGAAGAACTAACATTTAAGGAACCTTGCTGGTTTTTTTGTTTTGTTTTGTTTTGTTTATGGCTTCTATACAAGTGACAAATAGTTTAGATTTAGATGAAGCATGAAGTATTCTCTGTATAGTTTTCTATTTGTATAGCCAGCATTTGTATCTTTTATAAAATACCCAGTTCAGAGGGAGATGAGAGAGGAGGCAGAGAGAGCTTCATAGAAAATGATTTCTGGTAGCTTATGCTATGTCTGCTTCTTCTAGATGAATACTGTATGTGGAAAATCTCAAAAGAAAAAATGAATGTACGGCAATGCATCACTAATTTGCTACTTTACATATTTTTGAGGCCAAAGTGCTATTGATTCTATAAACTGTTCATAGAAAGAACGTTATATAAATAATTCCTAATTAAGCAGGTGACAATTATAGAAGTATATATAATATAGGGCCAAACCACATCTCTCTGTTATTCTCACTGGAGAACATAAGAAAATCTCACTGTGTTTGGGCTCTATCCCTGTGATGAAGAAATGAACAACATTCTAGATAAGCATAAATACAAATGGGGACTTTCTCCACTAAGAGAAATTGTCTCAAGTAAGAGTCTGCTATGTGGCATTTGTTAAAATGTTAGACCAAAGCTAAAGCTAGAGGTAATGATGATCACTTGAAGCTTAACGCAGGAAATTCATGAATATTGAGGTTAGAGTGTGAGAAAAGATCACTGTTTGCTGCTAAACAGAGAAAACATCCTTGTGCCTTATTCTACGATACTGAAACCCAGGGAGGGACAGTGGTGAGCCTGACTTCTGTGTACTAAGACCTAGAGATTTGGAATACAGTGTCCTTTTCTATCCGTATTTAAAGTTGATAAGTTGAAGTACTGTAGGTACTTAAATTGTAAACATTTGTTCCTTGTAAATGTATTATTATATAAACTTTCTTTGCTGAAACAACTGAATAGTAAATGACATGCTAAATTTAGTGCATGCTCCTAAAGTGCACAGAATAAGTTCCTGACATAGCTTGTGTTGTGTTGTTGCAATAGAGTATGCGTAGCAGAAAATTTTCCAATTTAACTATTTTTAAGTGTGCCGTTCTGAGGTACTAGGTACACTCACATTGTTGTACAACTATCCCCAGAACTCTTTCACCTTCCCCAGCTGAAACTTTGTCCCCGTAACCACTACCCCCCAACCCCCTCCTTCCAGCCCTGGCAACCACATGTCTTTCCCTCTGTGAATTTGTCTGTATGAGCTACTTTATTATATGAGAGGAATCACATGATATTCTTCTTTCTGCGACTTGCTTATTTCAATCACCATAATGTCCTCCAGAACATCCATGTGGTAGCTCATATTTGTTTTTATTAACATGTCTGTTCCTTCCTCCCTGTTTACTGAGGTATCACTGGCAAAAATTGTATATTTTTAAGGAATAAACTTGATCTTTGATATGCATATACATTGTGATATGATCACCACAATCAAGGTAATCAAAAAATTCATTACTTCACCTAGTTACCATTTTTATTTTCTCTGTCTTTTTTTTTTTTTGGTGGCAAGAACACTTATGAATTTAGCAAATATCAAGTATACAATATGGTATTGTCAACGATAGTCCCATTACTGTACATTAGATCTCCAGAAATGATTTATCTTGCATAACTGAAACTTTGTACCCCTTGACCAACATCTCATTTTTTTCTCCACCTTTGAGCCCCTGGAAAGCACCCCTTTACTCTCTGCTTCTATGAGTTCATTTTAGATTCGGCCTATGAGTGAGATCATACAGTGTCTGTCTTTCTGTGTCTGACTGACTTCACTTAGCACGATGCCCTCCAGGTATGCTGTTGCAAATGGTAGGGCATACTTTTTCTCAAGGCTGAATATTCCATTATCCTGTGAATAATATATATATTATTATCATCACATTTCCCTCATTCATTTGTTTGTTGATGGACTTGGCTATTGAGGATGATGCTGCAATGAACACAGGTGTGTGGGTATTTCTTTGAGATCCTGATTTCATTTTCTTTGGATGAATACCCAGAAGTGGGAATAGAAGGATAATACATTTTATTGTATTTTTAGTTTTTTAAGGAAACTCCATAGTCTTTTTCATAATGGTTTGACCAAGTTACATTCGAACCAACAGTACCCCTTTCTCCACACCCTCCTCAACACTTACCTTTTATCTTTTTGACAACACCCATTCTGACAGGTGTGAGGTGATATCTCACTGTGGTTTTGATTTGCATTTCCCTAATGATTAGTGATGTTGAGCATGTTTTCATACACTTATTTGCCATGTGTACCTCTTTTGAGAAATGTGTATTTAGGTTATTTGCCCATCTGTCAACCGCTTTGATTTGCTGAGTTGTATGAGTTTCTGATATGTTTTGGATGTTAACTCCTTATCAGAGAGACGGTTTGCAAATATTTTTATCTTGTGCCACAGTTTGATGTCATCCCACTTGACTAGTTTGCTTTTGTTGCCTGTGCCTTTGGTGTCACATGTCAGAAAATCATTGCTCAGACCAATGTCAACAAGCCTTTCCCCCATGTCAGGGCTGTCAGACTCATTTTCACCGGGGGCCACATCAGCCTTGTGGTCGCCTTCAAAGGGCCGAATGTAACTTTAGGACTGTATAAATGTCACTGCTCCTTAACAGTTAAGCGAGAGCTCAGCGCTGCCGCCGGTAGAAACAAGGTGCCGGGCCGGGTACAACAAGGTGGAGGGCCAGATTCCACCTGCGGGCCTTGTGTTTGCCACCTGTGCCCTATGTTGTCTTGTCTTCCAGTAATTTTAAAGTTTCAGGTCTTATAATTAAGTCTTGATCCATTTTGTGTTGCTCTTTGCATATTGTGTGAGTTAAGGATCCAGTTTCCTTTTTCTGCGTATGGGTAACTGGTTTTCACCACAGCACTTATTGAGGAGACTCCCCTTTTACTTTTGTCATGAGGAGTCTGAGAGTTCGCACTGTCCGATGCTGATAGGAACTTCCTCTCCATGCTATTTTAGGAATTAGAAAACAGCGAACACAGAGCTTATCTCGCTGAGTTTGTTAAGTTACAAATGAAATCAGTGATCTCAACCTAATATGTGATCTCTGAGAAACAGAATACTGAGCTATTGGTATAAGATTGCTTTTTTTTTTTTCCTTAATTGTCAAAACGCCCCATGGCCTGGCCAAATGTTTCTTGTGTGCAGAGAAGGAAGAAGCCATAGGCAGTGGTGAGGTGGCTTAGGCAAGTCATTATAAAACTCAGAAAAGCCAAAGCATCTAACTCAGAAAATTGGTGATCTTGTTCTAGGAAGAGACAAAAACAGCACACGTGGAATGCACACCTAATAAGCTGAAATAACACATCTGAGCAAGGACGAATTAAAGAAAGCTTTTTGACATTTAAGGTGACCCATCCAACACACTTTTGATTTCTGGGCATCTTTATATTTTCTAGCCCATTGAGGTGGTTATCAACTGATGATGCTCTGACTATGAAAACCCACCCACTAGTCACCCTCCCCTACCTGGAATCGTGCGGGAAGCAGTATAATATAATTGTTCAGAGATGGGAGTCTAGAGCAAGATCCTGCAGGCAGTTGGAGTCCTACTCCATGTTCTGTAGTATGGGACATAGAATGACCTATGTCACTTGTCTGATCTTCAGTCCCTCCTCCATAAAATAATAATAATAATAATAATAATAATGAGTAGCTTCTGCACATGGCAACTGTGACAACAAAAAGCCAGTCTGAGTAAAGGCCGTCATGTATGCTCTATACATTTCCCTCTTCCCGTTATCCGGTGGCCAGAAATAGCTTGCCAATGCTCCAAAGGGCTTTTCAAATTCGAGCTGAAATCGCGTAGCGCCCATAACTTCTGCAGTTCAAGTCGCTTCCATGGTGGCTATTAATCTATTTCAGTTGATTGACAATTGTGCAGTAGTCGGTTCTTTGATTTATCATTTGGAAAAAATTATTGAATCTGTAATTTGGACAGAGTTCTAAATGCATTTTTGATTTATGTGTGTCCCCCACGCAGTTGCAACAAATCATTGGTGGTTGAGCAACATTTACTGTAAGACACACGCTGAGCAGTTGGACTTTAAAGGACAAAGGAATTTATATTTCTTCATGTAAATGGGAAATCAATGCCGCAGATAACTGCAAAAGAAGCCATGTGGTCAAGTGAGGAAAGCCATGCCACTTAAAGACCAGAAAATCCAAATTCTGTTCACCATTTTGCCGCTGCCTGGGCAGCTTTATAGGCTTGCTGTGTTCCGCCAGTCCATGGCGAACATCTCGGTCAGCGTTTTCACTCACAGGAGGCTGAAAGTGCTCCAGGCCCTCAAGGAGTTTGTGGCTAAGTTAAAAATTTACCCAACTTCCTGATTCTTGTTTAGAAATCTCTCACTGGGCCACACACGTTTTCTGCAATGCAGCTTCTTTCTCTGGGAACTACAAGGATAATAATAAGTGCTTTGTTTATCAGTGGAGCATTTTTTTAAACACATAAGACATGACACTTGAGAGAGCTTTACAGCAGAAAAGTGCTTTGTAAATTCCTACCTAGACTCAAGCTTCGGCTCCTCTGCAAGGAAAGATATAAGGGGTGGATTCAAGTGTCCCCATTTATCAAGGAGCTGCTCTAAACAGAGAGGCTCTCTTGCCTCTGATGATCAGTTTGAATCCTCACAAAATCCCATTTCTCATTTTCAGATGACAAAACTGTGGCTCAGAGAGGTTAGAAGGATTGTTGAACTAGGATCTCAAACCCAAGGGTGCCCTGTGTCACTGCTGTTCCGCCAGAAACACCCTTCACTGGAATCTACCAGCCACCTTAATGGGAGACTGAATTCAATTTCAGGCCAAGCAAAACTTCTGCCCCTTTAAGATTTGACCCTAATTGTAAAACAGGTTTCTTCTTGCTGCAGTATTAGCTGTCATATTAATCTTTCATTCTGACCTCATTCTGGCAAATCGTCTTGGAGAGAGGAATAAATAATGTTCCTATAAATTGATTTATATGAACTCTAGAAATACAGCACTAGCAAAAAAATAGTAGGCCATGGCTGGGACTCAGTCAGTAGATCAAAGGTGTCTGTGTCTTATTATTTGTATTCGTATCAAGTTCAGAACAATTACTAAAATGACCATTTTGCTAATGGCAAACCTTCCATCAAGTAGCCTGCACTTTGACCTCTGGCTGGTCTGGTCTCGAATGTAATGCAATGACTTCTTGCAATGGCCAGGAAGCAACCATTTGTAGGAATTTGAACTTGAAGTAGAAGATCAGGGTGAAGCTGCAAAGAAGTGCAATCAGAACAAGCAGACTCCTGAGCACTGAAATGAATTCTGCAAAAATACTCTGTTTTAGAGAATCGTAGGGCCCTGTGCCTTCCCTCTGAGAAGCAAGATTAAAGTCTAATGCTCTCTCACTTTGAACTGCCCTCTGGTTATTAATAAATGCAACTTTCACCCTGCACAGCAGAGGATATGGCTGTACCCATTCCCTCTCAATACTATTTCAATTATTCCCATCTCCACGAAATTGGTACCCTTTCTGTTAGGAGGTCATTATCATCTCCCAATCAATGTAAAATCTATTGATTGAGTGTCTGCTATTTGATTAGTACTTTAACAAAGGACATATTCAGTGATCTCAAAAATATTGGTACTTCTTCGAGTCAGAAAGAAGTAACATTGTTTAAAAAGTGAAATACAGTATATGATCATGGGCTAAAGTCATTGTTACAGGTAAATTCAATAGAAAAGTAATTGCAGAGAGAATGAAGAAGGATAGGAAAGCATCCAAGAGAGAGAGAGAGAATTTGTGTGTGAGACCTTAACAGGAAAATCCGACGAGAAAGGGAGAAGATATCTCAGGCATGGAAGTCATGTGGCCAGCATATCAGAAGTATCAAAAACCATGTTTATTCCAAATGTATTTACAGAGAGACATCAATTTGGGGAATTTGCAGGACAGCAACTGAATGGAAACATGCACTCAATTAAGAAAGAGGCAGAGAATTAACTGAGAAATTTGGATTTCATCAGGCGTAGACTAGAAAGCAATGGATGATTTTCGAGCGGGTATTAAGGACACGGTCAGACGGTTTCAGACAGCAGGTACAGATATGGCAGGTGAGAAACCAGAGGCAAGGAGTGAATGAACCAAAGGCTGTGCTGGAGTGACAGCAACCATTGAAGGGACTAAGCAAAGTAGTGACGGAAGAAAGTGGGCAAAGAGCAAGGAAGGGAACTATGAAGCAGGTGTCTCTGGGGAAGCCTCAGGGAATCATTTCCTGGTAGAGCTGCCAAATAAAAATACAGGAGGCCCAGTTAAATTCGAATTCAAAAGAAATGATTAATGTAGTTTTAATGTGACCCACCTGTGCATAATCACATGAGTAGTTATTTATTGTTTATTTGACATTCAAATTTAACTAAGTATCCAGTATTTTATCTGGCAACCCTTCCTGGGGGACTTCCCTGCATCAATATTTACCTCACGTTACACAAACATTCTAAGAACAATTGTTCAGGTACCACAAAAAAATATGAATTTCTAGGATTTATCTAGTGTTAGAAGTATAAAATATGTTTAAGTAAAAATGTATATATATGTATATATATAATAAATATGGTATGTTGAGACTAAACTTAGGAAAATTGTGGCAATAATTTGCATAGGAGTTTCATAAAAACCTGCATTTGATCAGCAGTTGTGGAAGAAAAAGTAGAAACTCTAGAGTTTTAAAGGAGAACATGCAATTACCTAAAACGTGTAGCTTCAAAATTGTAATAAAATCGATTTTAATGTCTTGAAGAGACTATAAGACTAGAACGAAGAGCAGACTTGGATGAACTGCTTTAGCATAATGACGCCAATCTAACTCAACTTCAGTGCTGGCAGAGAAAGGAAGGGAAAATAATTTGTCTTTCACTTTTCCACTTTCAGAAAGGGCATGTTGATTAATTACAGGTATTAGAGAAATAAGTACCTGCAACAGCCTTAAGGACTAAGATTACGCTAAAAGATCTAAGAAGTTCAAGAATTTATGTCAAAAACTGAACAGCAATCATAGAAGCAAACAAAGGCATTGAACAACATTTGATCAAAGAACTATGCAGAAAGAAAAATGACTTAAAATATATAGAAAGATATCATAGATTTTGAATCCCACAGAGAAATGTGGAGGACAGAGGAGAACCGATAAGATCCAATATCTGTATGGTAGGAGGTGAGGAAAGTGGTTGACAGTAGGGTGTGTAATTGATGTGGGATGATTTTTTTTCCCCAAGTGATAAAAGTATTTCTTAAAATTTACTTTTATTTTTTATTTTCAATTACTGTTAACATTCAGTATTATTTTAAATTAGTTTCAGGTGTACAGTATAGCGATTGGACATGTATATAATTTATAGAGTGATCCCCTCAATAGTTCTAGTACCCACCTGGCTCCATCCATAGTTATTACAATATCGCTGACTCTATTCTGTATGCTATGCTTAACATCCCCGTGACTCTGTAACTACCAATTTTTTCTTCTGAATCCCTTCACTTTTTTTTCACCCCATCCCTCCACCCCCAGCCCAGCTGACAACCATCAGTTATCTCTATCTATGAGTCTGCTTCCATTCTGTTCATTTATTTTGTTCTTTAGATTCCCCATAGTATAACTGAAATCATATGGTATTTGTCTTTCACTTAGCCTGACACCTTCTAGGTCCATCCATGTTGTCACAAGTGGCAAAACTTCATTTTTTTTTATGGCTGAGTAATAGTCCGGTGTATATATATATGCACCACATCTTTTCTGTCTACTTGTCTATTGATGGGCACTTGGGTTGCTTCCATATCTTGGCTATTGTGAATAATGCTGCAGTGAGCATAGGGCTGCAGGTGGGGGAAAGTCAAGGACAAAATGATTTGGTCATGGCAGTGAAATGTCAGCATTTGTATCCCCTTTCCTACATTCAGTGTAAACCAAATTCTACTCACTCAGAACACTCGCTTCTCATCTGCAGTCTGTCTTTCTCTATCGCGGTTGGCACCATTAATTCACCTTCCAAACCCCCTCCTAACCTACTTTACTCATTTTTTCTCATGCTACATGGCTGGCTATATATGCTTCCTTTGTTAGATATTTTCTTCATGAGCACAGATATAAGGATTTTGTTTTTTGTATGTAGCACTAAACACATAATAGGTATTCAACAAACAATACATTCATCAGAAAGATGTAGAAGAAAACATTATACAGCCTTGAGTAGGAACCAAGTTTTGATGGAAGGGCTAAATACAAAGCTCTGCTAATTTGGGGAGCCACTCATTTTAAGGCTGGGGACACTTTTGTAAATGGAAATAAATTTCAGGCAATTTCTAACCAGTTGCTGCTATACTTTTGAATATTCAACCACAAAAGATTAACATTCTTTAACATGCTGAATTTATATGAGCTCCAGCTAAAGCCACAGTCTCTCAAAGGTCACAGCTGCCCAATGTTATTTTCTGAAATTGCAAGGTATCCTGGTCACCTCAGATTTTATGATACAAACATAGTTCATTCCTGGTCATTCATTTACTCACCAAATATTTAATTAGGATGCTTATGTGAAAGACACTACTAGAACAGCAAAGATATACATAAGAAGATAATGTATTTGATTCTTTAAAAAAAGCTCTAATCCCCCTCTACTTTTCTCGCCCCACCTAATCCTAAGGTACTCAGTCATTATGGTGTTCCATTGCCTCACAGGAGAAATATAATCACATGATAGCAGGGAAATAAGGAAGGCTAATCTTGCCTTTAAAGTTCCAAGATCTGTTCACCCCGGAGGACTGAGGGGAACATCTATATTTTGCAGGGGCATTCGAAGATGCTAAAACTGGGTAGGATTAGAGAGCATTCCTTTCCTCCCCAGCTTCCATTGCCTAAATAGTTTCTATGGTAGGGGCATAAGTTTGAGCAATATAGTAGTAATAATAATAACAATAATCATTGGACAATACAACATGGACATTGTGAACTCCAAAAGACAAGGGCCGGCTAAAAGAAAATAAATTTATAAAAAAAACTCTGCCTAAAACTCACCCTACTACCTATAAGTACAAAGATTATAGAGTGTGCCATCTAAGTTTTTCCATTTTGGATTAACCGAGGACTTGAACAAGGTGTGTTATCAGTATAACAGGTTGAAGTTCTGTCCAAGGTCCACCAGAATCCATCTGTAACCCTCTCTTGCCTAGAATCTTCACCTCCGATGTGACTTGATGAGAAACTTTAAGGAGGGTAAATTCCATTATTTTATAAAATTTTATTCAGTTATGGGCCCTGCCTCTCATATCTTGGACCCTCTTTTCTTAATATAATTTTATTTTCCTATTAAAACATTTTGAAAAGACAGGAAATTAAAAATTGGTTATTCAAGGAAGAATGGTGAATACTGGGGAAATTTAGAAAACCTTGACACTCGAGGAAAAGTAGAGATTGAAAATGTTTCAGTGAGGAGAATAAATGTGAAATTGTTGGGCTGAACCATATTTCAAATCTAAAATTTCATAATTTTTTTGGCAAAATGTCAGGATCCATAGAGCTCACTAAATGTGTGAGCAACTAAAATTAAAATTGAGGCTACAACAAAACTGCTCATCAGCTATGGATGATATGTATAGCACTAGCTTGTCCAAGTATCTTCCATTATTAAAGTTACTATTATACCCCTAAGCAGGAATGGCCCAAGTGCACTTCTATTGTTAGTAATCCTCCAAACTCTGCTCCTTGTCAAGAACCTGTCCAGGAGTCAAGAGATTTTCACATCCCCAGTGAATTTTTCTTTGTACTTTTCATACCATTAGAAATATTCAAAAGTTTCCACTAGCATATATTAAGGCATTTATCTGAAACTATTAAAGTAATAAATGACATGTCATTTTTAACACAGAAGAGGTTTTGAAATCTGTCTTCTGGATGAGTGCTAAGTTAATCAAATGGTGTATCCTCAGTGAGCTAAG
Organism: Macrotus californicus; assembly: GCA_007922815.1. Classification (NCBI taxonomy): domain Eukaryota; kingdom Metazoa; phylum Chordata; class Mammalia; order Chiroptera; family Phyllostomidae; genus Macrotus; species Macrotus californicus. Next base: position 729 of record VMDR010017090.1, on the reverse strand, counting down.
ATCAATCCTCTGGACATGTTCCTCCTTCAACAAGGGAAGGAGGACTCAGAATTCATGACCTAAGTGGTCAACATGCCTGCCCATTAAGAGTAGTAGAGAGAGATGAGGGAAACCAAGGAAACAGTTGCCGTAGCCAACTGCGTTATCTTACCTTGGGTAGGTCACTCCTAGTGTTTGGATGGTTGATGTGTCTTTGGCATACCAAACGAACACTTACCCTTGTTACATACTTGCTTAAAATCCTTTAAAGGCTCTTGGGTAATGTCAAAGGAACAACAGATAAAAATTAAACTCTAGTGAAATTTTCCTCTCTAGGTTCATTTTATGACAGTTTATTTCTAATGATTTCCTTTATGGTCTACCTAGTTACGTTTTGATCTTCATTTTACACAACTGTCATACATGTATTCTACATTTCTTTTTTTTATTTTAAAATTACTTTATTGTTGTTCATTTACAGTTTTCTGCATTTCCCCCTCTCCTCTCCACCCCCCCACCCCAGCCAATCCCACCCCCCTCCCTTGCTCCCACCCTCCCCCTTGGTTATGTCCATGTATCTTTTATAGTGTTTCCTGGAAACTCTTCCCCACACTGTTCCCTCCCCCTTCCCCTCTGACCATTGTTAAATTGTTCTTAATTTCAATGTCTCTGGTTGTATTTTGTTTGCTGTTTTCTTTTGTTGATTATGTTCCAGTTAAAGGTGAGATCATGTGGTATTTCTCCCTCACC